>CACVCL010022027.1:0-49767 GCA_902729485.2 Mus minutoides | reverse complement strand
CCTGTCACTGACTTGCTCAGCCTGCTTCTTACAGAAGCGAAGTCCCAGTATAGCATCACCCACTAATTAAAGAAATGCCCTGCAGGCAGATCTTATGGAGGCATTTTCTCAAATTGAGGTTCCCTCCTTTTAGGTAACTCTAGCTCATATCAAGTTGACATAAAACTAGCCGGCACACCCAATGTCCCAAGATGGGGGTAGGAGACAGTAGAAGCCCTGGAAGCTTTCAGGTCAGATAGTCTCCTACACACACACACACACACACACACACACACACACACACACACATATACACACAGAGGGGTGGTGCAGGAGGGGCAGGTAAAGGGTGGGGGGAAAAAAAACCAAACACAAAGTAGCAAAGACCATACCCTGAAAGAGCAGCATTAAAAGTTGCAATAATGGGCTGGAGAAATGGCTCAGTGGTTAAGAGCACCGACTGTACTTCTAAAGGTCTGGAGTTCAAATCCCAGCAACCACATGGTGGCTCACAACCATGTATAAAGAGATCTGACTCCCTCTTCTGATGTGTCTGAAGACAGCTACAGTGCACTTAGATATAATAAATAAGTTAAAAAAAAAAAACTGTCAAGTAACCTTTAAAAAAAAAGAAGTAGCAGTAACCATAGAGTGGTTACTCCTAACCACTGAACCATCCTGCTCATCCCATGGTACATTTAAAAAGAGAGAAAAGTGAGATGACCTTTTTGCTTCAATTACAGAGTTGAAACTGTGGGACAGCCAGACCGAAGAGACAGTATAGGAGTATGCGCAGAAAAGCAGAATGGCTACGAATCTCTGCAGCGGGACCAAGCTGTGTGCATCAGCACGAATGGTAAGACACACATGGCTTGCCGGGCGGTGGTGGCACATGCCTTTAATCCCAGCACTTGAGAGGCAGACGCAGGTGGATTTCTGAGTTCAAGGCCAGCCTCATCTACAGAGTGAGTTCCAGGACAGCCAGGGCTACACAGAGAAACCCTGTCTCGAAAAAAACAAAAAAAACCCAAAACAAACAAACAAACAAAAAGATATACATGCCTGAGCAGGAGCTGACAGGAAAGCCTCCTCCATAACGTTTGCATACTGGTACTACAGGGCACCATGTGAGCCCTCCAAGGAGGGAAGCAACCACCAGTCCTACCCAGCTATGAAAAGAAAACCACACAGACTACTTAGGGCTGTAACTGGCTTAGCAGGCAAAGCACTTGCCGTGCAGATCCCACAACCTGGAACCCACATAAAGGTGAGACGAGGGAACAAACTCCACAGAGCTGTCCTCGGGCTGCCACAGCATGCGCATGCCACATTTACATCCGCATCGCACACATAGAATAATTAATGTGTTTTAGCTCTGTATTCCATAGTATTTATGCTTTCAAAATCACTTCCCAGATCCAGACAGGACCGGCGTACACCTCTAATCCTATCACTTGGGAGTTTGAGGCCCACTCTGGGATCTTTTTTCCTCCGTCTTTGGGGGAATAAAATAAATAAATCACTCCTAAGTCAACAGTTATTTTTTTGTGGCACAAAATAAAACATTAGCTAGGGCAGGATTCCTGTATGTCACTCAGGAAACAGTGTGGCTGTTGAGGGCTGACATGTAGAGACGGTGTTCCTTTCCATGCTGTTCCTGTGGAAACTCACACCCGAATTCTGAAATGGGATTACAGTGCTGATTTCTGCTTCACCTGTGGGAATGGGAGTGTTAATCTCCTTAAATCCATGATTAATACACGGTTTTCTGGAGCTGTCCTTTTTCTGAACTGAGGAGGCGGCTCTTCAATAATCTAGAAGCTGTCTCAATTCTCTCAGGCATTGCTCAGGTGATTGGCTTTAACGTTTTAGGTGCAGTCTTTGTCAATGGAAAAGAAATGACCAATCAGTTACCTGCAGTTACCTCTGGCTCCACTGTCACGTTTGACATCGAAGCTGTGACGCTAGGAACTTCTAGCAGCCATGAAGGTGGGAACGCCAAGCTCCGAGTGACCATCAGCTCCAGTAACCGGGAGGTGGTGTTTGACTGGCTGCTGGAGCAGGCCTGCGGCCCTCTTTACTTCGGATGCTCGTTTTTCTACCCCGGATGGAAAGTGCTGGTATTTTAGCAGTGAAGGGCTTGGCTTTGGTGTGAGGGTTTGCTGTTTCTGTCCTCAGTTTAGTTGTCTGACTTTGAAAAGGTGAGCTTACCTCTCTGTCCTCCAGAAATGAAAAGTGTTGCTGGGTTCACCTTGTAAGGTTTCTGTAAGAAGTGAGCTGAGTGATGTGGACAAAACCATAGCTCAGTTTTGTTTTTAAGTACAAATATCAAACTACCTTTAAAAGTCTGCATACTTTTTTCCACTGTTCTTCCTGAAGTTGGTTGTTAGAGCAGATAATGTCACATTAGTAAGTCTTCATCAAGATTGAAGGCCAGAAGTAAACAACAGAAGACAGCGAGAGTCCAGGCTCCTCCAGTCCTGAGTGTTCGCTCCTCTCCACGCGCCCTGCATGAGTGTCTGAGTCAGAGCCTGCATCTGTGATAGCCAGCGTCAGCATCTTTTCTCTTAACTGGAGTGTGACACAGAGAGGGCAGAGGTCTGCATTCCTCAAAGTGAAGCCACTTTTGGAAGAACACAGCAGTGTTAGCAGGTCACGTGTGCACAGCATACCCCATGTGCATCCTTCCTCAGCCGTGCACGCGGGCTGTGTGCAGTGTTATAGTCAGTGTAATGTCAGGTTGGTCTTTTAGTGGACCAAAGAAATAAAGGATAAATACTTGACCTATTTTTTTTAAAAACTTAAATTTCTGTAAAATATTTATTTGACTTACTTAATATGTAAAAAAATCGTGGTCTTGTTATACCAGCATACAGATAATTTTTAATGTGAATTTTTGTTTGTTTTTTTACCAATAGTAAAAAAAGTGGAAAAGCAAGTGTGGTATTTTTGTAAGATAATTTATTTGGGGATTCATGTTCCCTTTTGACAATCATGACCTTTCCTCCCGTTTTATGTACAAGTAAGTGCCCTTCTCATGTTAAATAGAGGTTCTAGAGTGTAGGTGCCAAATCCAGGCTTCTGAAACAAAATAAAAAATGAAAAGTTAACAGAATGTATTTTGTGGGTTTTTTGTGAGTATAATGAATCTAATCTTACTATACTTTTCATTAGAAATTTAATAGAAAATAAAAGGTTTTTTTCTGGCTCCAGGCATCTTTCTTAGCTGTTATTATAACTTGAAAAGGCTACTTACCTGTTGTTTACATCCTGTATCTCACCTCACACCAAGCACGGTGCCTTACATGTAACACGTGGATAATACATGTTATATAAATAATACATGTTATATATATTACAATACATGTTATGCCGGGCAGTGGTGTCGCACACCTTTAATCCTAGCATTTTCGAGGCAGAGGCAGGTGGATTTCTGAGTTTGAGGCCAGCCTGGTCTACAAAGTGAGTTCCAGGACAGCCAGGGCTACACAGAGAAACCCTGTCTCAAAAAAAACAATAATAATAATAATAATACATATATAAATAATACATGTTATAATATATAAGTGGAGATGAGGCATTTTCTCCACACATCTTCATCTCTTTCTTTATTAAATGTATGTTTAATGTGTGGGGCTTTTTGTTTTTGTTTGTTTGTTTTGTGATCTCTATGTAGCCCTGGCTAGCCTGGAACTCAATATGTAGACCAGGCTGGCCTTGAATTTAGAGATCTTCCTCTTCTTTTCTCCCTCCCTCCTTCGACTCAGTCTCTTTCTTTTCTTTCTTTCTTTCTTTCTTTCTTTCTTTCTTTCTTTCTTTCTTTCTTTTCTTTCTTTTCTTTCGTTCTTTTGTTCTTTCTTTCCTTTCTTTCCTTTCTTTCCTTTCTTTCTTTCTTTCTTGACAGGTTTTCTCTATGTGGCCCTAGCTGTCCTGGAACTGTCTCCATAGACCAGGCTAGCCTGGAACTTAAGAGATTTACATGCCTCTGCCTCCAGAGTGCTGGGATTAAAGGTGTGAGGCCCCACACCCTTGGTTTTTACTTTCTAAAAACAAATGCATCTTAAATTTAAACTTATTGCCTGTATGCAAAACTACCTTAGAATGAAAATTTCTTTAGCTAGGTGTTGTAAAGAACACCTGTGATTTTAGAGGCTGAGGCAGGAAGGGTTCTGAGAGTTTGGGGGCAGGTTAGGCTGCAGTTTGAAGCTATGTCTCAACCACAAAAGAGGAGCTGAATGGTAGCGCACAACTGTAATGAGTGACTGTGTCTGGAGCATACAGACAGAGGTGCACTGTGGGCTGGAGAGAGTCTGGCAGCTGATGGTGCAATGGCTGGAGCCACATCTGCAGGCAGATTGTAAGTCTACAATACCTAGTTAAAGAGATGATATTTAATCATACAAATATAAACAGATGTTTTATATATGCGTGTATACATACACATATGCTATGCAGTTGTGTGCTTTTGTGTGTGATACCTGGTTTGTTAAGTGGCTACTGGGATCCAAACTTTGGTCCTCATAATTGCATAGCAAGTATTCTAAACCACTGAGCCTTCTCTTCAGTGTGTGTGGTGTATGTGGTGTGTGTATGTGTGTGGTGTATGTATGTGAATGTGTAAAACTATTTGTGTGTGTGCATGCTAGAGTTCATAGGACAATTTGCAAGAGTCACTTTTATTTTTTTCTTTTTTTGGTTTCTTGAGACAGGGTTTCTCTGTATAATCCTGGCTGTTCTTGAACTCACTCTGTAGACCAGGCTGGCCTTGAAATCAGAAATCCACCTGCCTCTGCCTCCCAAGTGCTGGGATTAAAGGCCTGCGCCACCACGCCCTGCCAGGAGTCACTTCTTGTCCTCTACTGTGTGTATCCAGGGATCCCCCTCAGGTCATCTGGCCTGGTGCCAGATGCCTTCACTGATGAGCCATTTAACCAACACAACCTGTCCCTCTAGATGATGAATTAACATGACAGACAGCAGTCAAGTTGCCTGGTCATCCTGAAGAGACATTGAGCTGTAAAAAGAGCCAATGGCAGTGGGGATATATAACCAATAGACATTTAGAAAGGGCTTGGTGGGGGCTGCTGAGATGGCTCAGCGGGTGAGAGCACCGGACTGCTCTTCCAAAGGTGATGAGATCAAATCCCAGCAACCACATGGTGGTTTACAACCACCCGTACGTAATGAGATCTGACGCCCTCCTCTGGTGTGTCTGAAGTCAGCTACAACATAATGAAGAATGATAATAAACAAATCCTTGGACCAGAGACACCAACCGGAGCGCGAGCGGGGCAGTCCGGAGCGAGCAGGTCTGTATAGGGACGACCTGAGCAAACTGGAGCCAGCGGGGTTGACCGGAACAAGGGAAATAAATAAATGAATAAATCTTGAAAGAAAGAAAGAAAGAAAGAAAGAAAGAAAGAAAGAAAGAAAGAAAGAAAGAAAGAAAGAAAGAAAGAAAGGGCTTGGTGATAGATGTGAACACAGACAACACAAGAGGTTCTAGTTTGCTTCTGTCTTGGGGAGGAAGCAACTTTGATCATGAGCAAAGCAGCTTTGGGAGGAAAAGATTTATTTGGCCGGTGGCTTTCAGTTAGTCATGTAGGGAAGCGAAGGCATGGACTCAGAGCAGGAGCTTGACAAGAAACCATGGAGGATCGCTGCTTTTGGGCTTGCTTGCCCTGGGCTTAGCCACCTTTCTTATACAGCCTGGGACACCCCCAAGGATTTCACAGCTCACAGTGGGCTGGGCCCTCCTACATTAGTTAGGAACAAGACAGTTGCGCGGTTGTGATTCCCTCTTCCCAGGTCTCTACGAATTGATGGAAATTGTGCCCAGAGAGGATCAAGCTGGCTTTATAACCTGGCTGACGGCTTCAAACTGGAGCAGTCATAATCCAGTCTGTTCTCACTGAAGTGAAACACGATGCTTATTTACATTTAGTTTTACTTCTTTAAGGAGGGCATCAGCAAAATGCAGTTAGTTTAACAAACTCTGGGTCAAGTGTGGTGGATGCATCGTCACCAGAATTAGAACTTAGAAGCCATCCTGTTCTACATAAGAAAATCTGCTCTCGGGGCTGGTGAGATGGCTCAGCGGGTAAGAGCACCACATGTTGACTCACAACCATCTGTAACGAGATCTGGCGCCCTCTTCTGGAGTGTCTGAAGACAGCTACAGTGTACTTACATATAATAAATAAAATAAATCTTTAAAAAAAAAAGAAAATATGCTCTCTTCTCTGGGTTTCCTGTTTCTCTTTGTCATTCTGTGTGAATGAGAGGGTTTCCTGTGAACGTGCGCCTGTCTCCATTCTTTGTGCACTCAGCTCTTTATACTTAATGAGTTTGTCTTTACAGATCTTGGTACTTAACATTTGCCTAGCTAAAATTTTCTAGATATGGACGCCAGGGAGTTTGTAGTGATTACTTGGAGCTTTTCATATCTCAGAATCTCACGTAGAAAGAGCAGCTAGCCAGGTGCAGTGGTGCACAGCTTTGATCCCGGCATGGGAGAGGCATGGGCTGAGTTTGAGGCCAGCCTTTTCTACAAAGAGAGTTCCAGGAGGATGAGGAGGACAAGGAACTAAGATGTGGGGTGTAGCTTGATTGCTAGAGTGCCTGCCTGGCGTCCATGAAGCCCTGAGTTTGATTCTGGAACCAGCATGACAGGAGTAAGCCTGTCATCTCAGCACTCTGGTAGATGAAGGTAGAAGGATCAGAAGTTCAATGTGAATTGGGGAAACATTTATTTTCCTTGTTCCGGTCAACCCCACTCCCTCCTCTGCTCGCTCCGGCCAGCTCCACTCGCTCCCGGCCGCCCCCGTAGGGCCCCCGCTTGTTCCAGCCAGCCTGGCTCGCTCTGATCGGCTCCGCTTGGCCCCGCTCGTTCCGGCTGTTCCCATTCGGCCCCACTCGCTCCAGGCCCCCGCTAGCTCCGGCCGTCCCTGCTTGCTTTGGCCGTCCCCGTTCGGCTCCGCTCGCTCCGGACAGCCTCACTTGCTCCGGTTGGTCTCTCCAGTCCAAGGATTCATTTCTTATTATTCTTCATAAGTATGCTGTAGCTGACTTCAGACACACCAGAGGAGGGCGTCAGATCTTGTTAAGGGTGGTTGTAAGCCACCATGTGGTTGCTGGGATTTGAACTCATCACCTTCGGAAGAGCAGTCGGGTGCTCTAACCGGCTGAGCCATCTCACCAGCCCCAATATTAGTGTTTTCTATTTATTTATTTATTTATTGTAAGTGTCTTCAGACACTCCAGAAAAGGGCATCAGATTTTGTTACGGATGGTTGTGAGCCACCATGTGGTTGCTGGGATTTGAACTTGGGACCTTCAGAAGAGCAGTCGGTGCTCTTAACCACTGAGCCATCTCACCAGCCCCGGGGAAACATTCTTAAGAGAATAACAAGAAAGGGCCACACAACCCTGTGAGCAGNGAGCTGTGTTCAGTGCCGAGCATCAGTGTAAAAGCCAAGCGTGGTGGAGACAGAAAGGATCCCTAGAGCTCATCGGACAGCCAGGGAAACCAAGTCAGGAAGCCTGGTTTAGCTAGCGATTATACCTCAAAAAGGAGGTGACATAATTGAGAAAGATACCTTAATGTTTACCTTTTTCTACAGGCATATACGCGCACGCACACATTTACATGGATACAAATGTAATAAGCTAATGGATGCTTTAAACTATAAGGCTCTAGACCATACTAAATCAGTGACGTGAGCAGATTGGAAGGGCTCTCTCTTGTGTTGGTCTGAGAGTGTTAAATCCCCTGGAACTGTTGTTATAGACAGTTGTAAGCTGCCATGTGGGTGATCTACCAACTGAGTGTTTTGCCTGCCTCTAGGATTTTTTTTTTTTTTTTTTTAAAGATTTTATTTTATTTATTATATGTAAGTACACTGTAGCTGTCTTCAGGCATTCCAGAAGAGGGCGCCAGATCTCATTAAGGATGGTTGTGAGCCACCATGTGGTTGCTGGGATTTGAACTTATCACCTTCGGAAGAGCAGTCGGGTGCTCTTACCCGCTGAGCCATCTCACCAGCCCAGGATAAGAGCACCCGACTGCTCTTCCGAAGGTGATAAGTTCAAATCCCAGCAACCACATGGTGGCTCACAACCATCTGTAACGAGATCTGGCTCCGTCTTCTGGAGTGTCTGAGGACAGCTACAGTGTACTTACATATAATAAAATAAAATAAATCTTAAAAAAAAAAAAAAAAGAATCAATTTAAAAGTAATTTGTCCTAAAACAATTGCATTTCCACAGGAAGGATTTTGTTATACATCAGTCTATTCTAAAGAGTACTTTATTATCAGAGTACCCACCTTATCTTTTTGTAGTATATAGAATACAGATTCTTTTATAGAATCTGTAGATGGTAAGCTTGTTATTTATTTTCATATAACAAAGACTAACATTTATGTATTTAAGATTTTATACATTCAGTCATCATAATGACTTAGCAAGTAGACTTGCTGCAAATCCTAATGGAGCGAGTTCCATTTGATTCCAAGATCTCATATATTAGGAGACTCTTACAAGTTGTCTTCTGACCTTCAAATATGCACAGTGGAACATAAATGGAATATGGCTATTTTACATTATACATTTTGCTGGTGACCAACACCTCTCCTGGTGTGTGAATTATCAGGTAAGTTGGTAAGTACTTCCAGATGACCTTTGTTGTTGAGTCTCACACCTTGTCACATAGCCTAGACTGAGCTTGAATTCACTATGCAGCCAATGATGGTTTTAACTTTTGATCCTCCTGTTTCAACCACCACGCTAGTTTAACAGGCTTTTACCACCAGCTTTGGTATGTTATACTTGGCACTAAATAAAGCACCATGCATGGTAGGCTAGCCAAGTACTCTACAAACTTAGTGACAACACTGAAAAATCCACCTGCCTCCGTCTCCTAAGTGCTGGGTTTAAAGGCATGCAACAACAGTTAACTATTTCATGTGTTTACTCGAATTGATACTCTCTAACCTTTTGGAAGACCATGAAAAATTCCATTATACAGAGAAACCGTGTTTCAAAATGAAACAAACAAACAGAAAACAAAGCACATACACTCAGAGAAAATTGGGGGCTGGAGAGTTAGCTCAGCAGTTAAGAACACTGCTCCTCAAGCATGGACCCCAAGAGGTTTTACAAGAAGAACGACAGAGATGGCTTCCCTAAGTACTTCCAGGTTGGAACCATCGTTGATAATCCAGCCGACTTCTATCATTCACGAATTCCCAAGAAACAGAGGAAAAAGACTATTGTGGAAGAGCTGCTGGCTGACTCTGAGTTCAGGAGATTTAATCGAAGGAAGTATTCAGAAATCATGGCTGAAAAAGCAGCAAATGCAGAAGGAAAGAAGTTCAAGAAAAAGAAATTTCACAATTAAAATTTACAAGCAAACTATAGCATTTTTATAGATCTTGATTTGCTGAAGGTTATCACATAATTTATATAAATACATATAGTGATTTTTATTTGGAAATAAAGATTACTGACAAAAAAAAAAAACGAAAAACAAACAAACAAAAAAAACACTGCTCCTGTGAGGTCCTGCGTTCAATTCCCAGCAACCACATGGTGGCTCACAACCATCTGTAATGGGACCCAGATGCCCTCTTCTGGTGTGTCTGAAGACAGTGACAGTGTACTCATTAAAATAAATAAATAAACCTTTAAAAAAGGAAAAGAAGCCGGGCATGGTGACGCACGCCTTTAATCCCAGCACTCGGGAGGCAGAGGCAGGCGGATTTCTGAGTTCAAGGCCAGCCTGGTCTACAAAGTGAGTTCCAGGACAGCCAGGGCTATACAGAGAAACCCTGTCTCGAAAAACCAAAAAAAAAAAAAAAAAAAAAAAAAAAAAAAAAAAAAAAAAAAAAAAAAAAAAAAAAAAAAAAAAAAAAAAAAAAAAGTAACAATAAAAGATAAACACACATCACAGCTGGAGATACCAGTTTGATTTACTGGCTTAGAGAGCAATTTGGAAGAACAATATATTTTCTAAATGAATCTGAAGAATAGCATTTATCTAAGGGGTAGAGCCACTGCCTAGCTGCACAACACACACAGCACATCAAAATCACTGTAAATGAGCTAGTGAGATGGCTCAGTGGGTAAGAGCACTGACTGCTCTTCCAAAGGTCCTGAGTTCAAATCCCAGCAACCACATGGTGGCTCACAACCACTCGTAATGAGATCTGACACCCTTTTCTGGAAGGTCTGAAGACAGTTACAGTGTACTTACATATAATAAATAAATAAATCTTAAAAAAAAATAACTGTAAATGACAGTGGATCACCTGTGAGTGTTGAAAGCAGATTTTCTATTTTCTTGATTTCATCAAATTAGTGTTCTTTTCTGGATCCTTGCTAAGCCATCTAAGCAAAGCCTAAATGCACACATTAACAATGGAGACCATGAATGAAGAAAAGCAGAATACAGCTTTATATTATTGAACTTTATGTACAAAATCATTTGATTTCAAATAAACATTTAATGTAAAAACAAACGTTTCTTTTAAACTGAATTTTTTTACATCTATTGTACCATTCAATGCTTTATCACCTTACATGATTTCTTCAAAATCTGTTCTCAAGGTACATATAGAAAAGCTATTTTTTTTTTATAAATAGAACCAAAGAGCATTTTTAGCTTTTATTATAAGATGGCATAAAAAGTTTACTCAACAGAAGTAATTTCATTACTATTCAGGGGAGGGAAATCACCAATTTTTTTGTGCAAACAATGCTAGCCTTCTTTTAAGCATTAAGAGCATAACTGCTTTAAGAAATGACATAAGCAATAATTCTACACCTACATCTTCCCTAAAATAATCTATGTTTTTGTTTTATACATATGTGCACAGCTTTAGCAAATTAAAGCCCAGGAGAAATGCTCAGAAACCACTACCCAGAGGCAGAATGAGAGTTCAGCAAGCTCACGAGGAGAGTTTACCAGCCAGGGAGCCACAATGAAAACTGCAGCTTCCCTCTTTCTTATTTTTTTAACACAAAAATCAGTAACTAAGAATTTAATACTGGATGACAAGTCACATCCACACTATTTAAATAGCCTCACAGTTAAACACATCATAAAGACCAGCCAAATCAGTATTTACACTTATAAATCTCTGAAGACACCATGAGAAAGCTTATGTCCCTTAACTAAACAAAACAGGGAACTGCATCTGATGGTGGTGGAATGAAATTAAAACATTAAAAATACCAGTATTTACAGCAGCATTGATCCTTTATAAATAAAGAATATGAAAATGCAATATCTTTAAAGGATAATAAAAAATTGAGGTGATGTTATTCAACCACAGTGCTTGGAGCTGGAATAAAAACCTATCCGTGCTTATTAATATGCCAGTAGTGAAACCACTTTCCGTTGGAGAAAACCCAACCACGAGTATGTGCATAAACACAGAACACAGGGAAAATTGCTCACAACAATTCAAGTCAGCTTATCTGTATGGATATTCTAATCAAGAAGGACATCACAAAAGATACAAGGTGTGACATCTTCTGGTTTATACTCAGAGACACCATTCCCCACAAAGTGGCATCTTTTAAATCTCCAACTGTTTCTCTTTCTGTACCATCCTAGTGCAAAAGATGTGCACAGAACAATTTTCCATGAGATTACCTAATTACGAAGGAAAAGCTAAAAACATGTTCAAGTAAAAAACTAACTTGGGAAAGCAAGCACTAAAACCAGTCACTTAAAAACAAATAGCAACCTCCATCCGCGCACAGGGCAGGCACTGCCTGGCTGGTGGAGGTCACATTGCCTCCAACAGGAGAACAACCGGTGCTGTTCTGAACCTGTAACAGAACTGATGGAGAACTTGGCTTTGTAACTTCTCATCCCAAATGCATAAATGATTTCTGAATCAAGGGTCGAAGTTTGGGGAAAGAGGCAATGTAAGTAACAATTTCACAAAAATTCTCCATCTCTAAGACAGCATAACATCCCAACATTCCTTTCCCAGAAAATGTCTCATAATTACAAATCAAAAGACAGTCACAAATGAAATAAGCATTAAAATTTAGGTGTGAAATTTCTAGATTAACCCAATATATTTAATAAGATGAGTGTATAGCTAAGGAAAAAAAAAAACTATCTGAAAAACTGCTTTTCAGGCTAAAACCAAATTGAGGACATGACTAAAGCTGATAAGCACATGAGAAGCCAAGCAGACCCACAGAACTTCCGTGCTGAAATCAATGACATCATCTAACCCTGCCTGTTCCCAATCCATGATTAAAAGCCAAACAACCTAAAACCCAAACTCTTCCTAGAGGCTGAATTTCCTAGAAGCAACTTCAGTGTCTGTTCAAAACACGGGGCAAGTTCTCAGAGTTTTTGTTTCTTGCTCTGTTTTGGAACCCCTGAGACACCATCAGTTTCCAAAGCTTTCTCTTTTGAGTTAGTTTCACTGAATCCATTTGCTGTCCCATTTTGTTCCTCAGCTATTTCTTCATTTGCAGAGGCCGCAGATTCTCCTTTTTCTAGTTTTTGCTGCATTTCTCGTAGCTTGGTAACAGCTTTATCTATTGACATTATGCTAATAAGATTAAAGTCATGCATGCTGACTAGATGAAGCATGAAGTTTCGACATAAATTCTTCTTAATTATTTTCTGTCCATAATTTTCTACAAACAGCATACAGGCATGATTCATTTGATTGTCAGCAATAAATCTATTCAAGAAAAACAAAGCATTAATGATACAAATTCTTTGGGAAAACAAGAGATAAGCAATGTGTAACATGACAAACAAGTCCAAGCAAATTATTTAATACACAGTAACTACTAGTAAGACATGGGAGGAGCCTCAATAAATAAACCTTCATAGCTGTCATACCCACAGATTCGGACCAGGACATTGACTACAATCATGGCTTCTGGGATGTGAGGGATACTACTCTATACATTCTAGGTAAGCAATCTACTTAAAATGTTGATTACATTTAAATGGGCAGATCAGGGCGTAGGAGTCAAACATTTAATCCAATCCCTGTGAATATATATGATATTAGTATATATGTAAATGAAATTTTTTGCCTGCACATGTGTTAGCATACCACATGTGTGCCTGGAATGACAGACAGGAATGAACTACTGTGAATGATGGGAATTGAACCTTGATGCTTTGCTCTTAACCACTGAATCATTTGTTCACTCTTTCATCATTTATTTTGTAAAATTTATTTTTAATATTGTGTATGTGCATGTGCACATCAGGGCATCTGTGGAGTTAGTTAACTCCCTTTTCAGTTTCTGTAGGTTTCATGGCTTAATCTAATGCAATCAGGATTGTGGGGTTAACACTAAGCACATGACTTTCTCTTTTTTTTTCTTTTTGTTTTTTTGAGACAGGGTTTCTCTGTATAGCCTTGGCTGTCGTGGAACTCTGTAGACTAGGCTGGCCTCGAACTCAGAAATATCTGCCTGCCTCTGCCTCCTGAGTGCTGGGATTAAAGGAGGGCGCCAGACGCCCGGCTAGCACTTGACTTTCATAACCTTTAAGCACATCACATATCTTTGTATTCACTGGAATTATAAAGGAAAAAGAAATCAAGGATGGTGCCACATCCCCACAGTTGCAGCTATTTAGAGTGCTGAGTAAAGAGGATGTGGAGAGGGGAAAAAGATGACTAAGTGGTTAAGAGCATTTGTTACTACTACAGAGGATCTGAATTTGGTTCCCAGCACATGTGGGGAGGATTACAAGCTCAGGTAATTCCAGCTCCAAAACAAACACAAACACAAACACACACACACACACACACACATTAAAAAGCAAACTAAACACAATATATATAATACTTTAGACAATCTTAAGGCCCATTAAAACCATGGAGTTCTTTCTTTAACAATCACTGGCTAATACATACATTTAATATAATTTGGATGAGGGTAATATTTAGAATATTCATCTAAATTAAGTTTAAATAAGATTCTAACAGGCAATTCTTCATTACTACACTCCCTTACATCATTGCAAGGTACCATATAAAAAATGATCTTTGATGGTGTGTGGTACATATCTTTAATTCCAGTACTTGGGAAACTGAGACCAGCAATTCTTTGTGAGTTTGAGGGTTGCCTGGTTTACAAAGTGAGATCCAGGACAGCCAGAGGAACGTCGAAAAACCCTGTCCCCCCAAAACAAAAACTTCTTCTATTTTCAAGGGGAAAAAAGAAGGCTCAGTGTATGTGTGTCATGCTCTTCGAACCTACAAGAGATAACTGATTCCCAAAGATCTCCACATGAACAATACTGCATGTGTATATCAACACAGAATAAAAATAATAGATGATAATGATAATAGGAGCCACAAATGGTCTTGCACACTTACAATTTTAGCATGGATGCAAAAGGGAGGTGGGTACCAGACAGATGTCTCAGTGATTAAGAGCAATTTTTCTTGTAGATACCCATGAGGCAACTTACCAGTGTCCTTTGGAGCTACTAGGCACACAGAAAGCACACATACACACATGCAAGCACAACACCCACACACATAAAATACCTAACAAAAAACAAACCCAAACTGCACAGACTCATAGACTGCGAAGCAGCAGAAGGAGGAAGTAACGGAACAGAAACACTACCCATGCTTCATGACATGGAGATTCCACAGTTTCATTACTTCTTTCTCTCCTTCATTCACATCAGAAAATTCTTCAATTTGCTGAAACAAAACAAAACAAAACAATTACATTTATAACAGTAATAGTATTTATAAGAAAAATAAACTGTCAGCCGGGCGTGGTGGTGCACGCCTTTAATCCATCCCAGCACTCATGAGGCAGAGGCAGGCGGATTTCTGAGTTCGAGGCCAGCCTGGTCTACAGAGAGATCCAGGACAGACAGGGCTATACAGAAAAACCCTGTCTTGAAAACCCAAAAAAAAAAAAAAAAAAAAAACCCAAAAAAAACAAAAAACAAAAAAACCCCCAAAAAGAAAGAAAAATAAACTGTCAAAGCAAAGTATTTTGGAACAGAAAAATAGCAAAGATGTAGCTTTTCTTTTCTTTTCTTTTCATACAGGGTCTCTCCTCTACACAGCACTGGCTGTTCTACAACTCATTTTGTATACCAGGTTGTCTTCAAATTCAGAAATTCACCTGCCTCAGCCTCCAGAGTACTGGGACCAAAGGCATATGCTACCACATCCAGCAGCATTTAATAAAACCAACTTTTTTTTTTTTTTTTGGTTTTTCTGTGTAGCCTATAAAACCAACTTTTACTTAAGGAAAAATTTGAGCTATAAAACAGAAATAAAAAATAAAAATAAAAGAATTCAATAGAAACTCAGAGAAAAGTAAACTTTTCCTTACTTAAATAACTTTGTATAAATGACAGTTATAAAACTTGTATGGGCACTGTTGGGGAGGAGGAAAATAAAAAGGTAATTACAGTAATGGTTTTTTCTCTCAGCCATTCTGGATCTTTCTCATCTTCACTATCTACTTCCATTTCTTGAGGCCGCAGAGGTAAGCATGTGTCGCTGTGGAAGTAGAGGCGGTTGTGGCCGCTGCTGTATGTCCTCTGCTGCTCCACCTCTCCATCTTCAGACTCAAGAAACTCCGACATGCTCGCTTTTGTTCGTTTTGGCCTAACAAAAAAATCAAGAGATCAAACAAGACAATGTGTACACTATGTGAAACTGATAATGAGATAGTATCTGTAATGCTAGTATTTTGTAAAACAAAAATCATATTAGTAGTTGAAGCAGCACCCTTTTATATTGTTTGTTTTTTCCCCAATATAAAAGGCAAATGGACACAACATATAACCTTTCTCTCTGACCCCTCAAGAACCAGAGATCAAAGCCTGACCCCAGTTCTAATTGTTAAAACTTCAAAGACAACAATGGCTTTCTGGGTATGAAAAATAAAACAAAAAGAAAAAAATTAAAAAGAAAAAATTAAAAGAGCCTGGCAGGGGCTACCCACATTTTTACTCCAGCTCTTCAGGAGGTAGAGGCAGGCAGATCTCCAGGTTCAAGGCCAACCTGGCATACACAGTTAAGTTCTAGGACCACATAGAGCAACTCTGTCTTAAAAAGCAAATAACCGGGCTGGTGAGATAGCTCAGCGGGTAAGAGCACCCGATGGCTCTTCCGAAGGTGATAAGTTCAAATCCCAGCAACCACATGGTGGCTCACAACCATCTGATCTTGGTCCCTTTTCTGGAGTGTCTGAGGACAGCTACAGTGTACTTGCGTATAATAAATAAAATAAAAATCTTTAAAAAAAAAAAAAAAGAAAGAAAGAACCAAACAAAAAAATATATAAGGTAAATTAATAAATTGCTAGGTAGGACACATTAAAAAATATTCAAAGGGTAAAGTGGGGTGGGGTATGCCTTCAATCCCAGCACTCAAGAGGCAAAGGCAAGAGTATATCTGAGTTCAGGGTCAGTCTGGGCAAAAGTGGAAACTTCTAGTTTCTTTGGAAAGTTAGTTCTGTCAAATGATTACTTGCTGGGGGCACACAGGTAAAAGGATGTCTTGCTAAAACAAATGAGCCGGGCATGGTGGCGCACGCCTTTAATCCCAGCACTCAGGAGGCAGAGGCAGGAGGATTTCTGAGTTCGAGGCCAGCCTGGTCTACAGAGTGAGTTCCAGGACAGCCAGGGCTATACATAGAAACCCTGTCTCGAAAAACAAAAACAAAACAAAACAAAACCAAAAACAAATGAAAGAATGTTTTCCTGAAGCAGACACAGGTCAAAAGATGTTTTGGTATAGCAAACTCATGAAAGAATGCTTGATTCGAGAATAAATATGACCCAATAGGAAGTAGGAGATGATCACTAAGGTTTGGTTAGGTAGGTTCCAACTCGATATTCTTCCTTAAAGTCATCAATGTATTGGTTTGCCTTAATAGGTATGTTGAGCTCAATCTGTGGTAATATTGACATTGAGAGAAGCTCCTCCAAGAGCTGTTAAAGGAGTTCCTGTATGACCTTATTGCTTCTGTGGCCTTGCCTTAGAAAGATGGAGGTGGGCCTGGTGTTTGCTCTAGGATTGAACTACAGCTTCCTGCTCTCTGCTTGCTGAAAGGACTGGTCTGCAGCTGTTGAATCTCATTTGGTGTTTGCTACAAGAGTGAACTGCTGACCAAGAAGATCAAGCTGGTCCCCAAAGAACTACTGCTAAACAGGCCCACTCTCCCCCGCCCCCCCAATCCTTATAACTTTTCTTTTCCACTACCTCTGCTGGGTAATGGGCTAGACAGAAGAGAGGTTGAATCCTTATTAAAAGTAAGTTCTGGCCAGGTGTAGTGGCACACGACTTTAATCCCAGCACAAGGGAGGCAGAGGCAGGCAGATTTCTGAGTTCAAGGCCAGCCTGGTCTACAGAGTGAGTTCCAGGACAGCCAGGGCTACACAGAGAATCCCTGTCTCGAAAAACAAACAAACAAACAAACAAACAAAAAGTAAGTTCCAAAAAAATTTATACCTATACTGGTCTACATCTTGAGTTCCAGAACAGACAGGGCTATACAGAAAAACGACCCCCCCAACCCAAATAAACCAAAAGCAAAAAACAAAAAAAGAAACATTTGAGGGAGCTAGAGAAATAGTTCAATGGTGAAGTGGCCTGACTAGAGGAACCCAGTAACACATGGGGAAGGTGGTATTTCAGGCTGCAGGGGATCTGTCTCTTTTGGCTTCTTGGGCATCTACATGTACACAGTATATACTCACACAAAAATGTAGTATAACCATAATGAAATTGTCACAAAGACATATATATTGTTTTGGTGGTAAGCCTGACCTTTAATGGCCGAGCCATCTCTTCAGCCCAGCATCTTTTTATTTATTTATTTATTTATTATTTATTTATTTTTCCCCTCGTTCCGGTCAGCCCTACTCGCTCTGGCCTGCCCCGCTCACTCCTGTCGGCCCCACTCGCTCCTGCTGCCCCTTTCCAGCCCAGTATTTATTATACTATAAATATACTACCATTTTGAAAGCCCCAAGGTAGGAAATTCCACAAATCAATATCACTCAGTTATGGTGGCACACACACCTTTAATCCCAGCACTTGAGAGGCAGAAAGAGGTGAATCTCTTTTGAGTTCCAGGTCAACCTGGTCTACAAAGGGAGTTCCAGGACACCCAGGGTGGTTACATAGAGAAATCCTGTCTTGAAAAACCAAAGAGCATACTATTTCCCGGACCAATACTGAAATGAAGATTGTACAAAAATACTCTTTTCCTCGATTTAGGCTGACTGCCTAAATTCAATCCATGGGACATACGTGGTTAGAAGGAGAAAACCAACTTGAACAAATTCACACCTTTCTCTTTACACATACATACCCACCCACCGACACACAGTCTTATCTATAAAAAAATAAAACAGAGCATAAGCTTTCTGCCTACCTGCAAACAAGAATATGTGTGATAGGTGTTCTCTTTACTGGTCCATTTCGACTAAAAGCAAATCCAGGTTGGCGGTGTATATCCTGAGGATTTCCTGCATAGGAGCCATCATAACACTCATTGATTGAAACATCTATCCTAGCACCTTTTGGATGATACTATAAAGAAAACAAAAACAAAAACACAAAAAAACAAAATAGGGTATTTAGAAAAAGAAGATATTAATAATCCTATATGAAACATCTATTTTTTTCTCTTTCTCTCTCTTTTTGTTGTTTTTTTCAAGACAGGGCTTCTCTGCATAGCCCTGGCTATCTGTAGACCAGGCTGGCCTCGAACTCAGAATTTCACTTGCCTCTGCCTCACAATGCAGGGATTAAAGGCGAACGCCAACACTGCTCAGCTCTATTTTTCTTTTTAATTGAATTAAAAGTTTTGGATTTTCAATTTTGTAACAACTAAAATAAACCGAGTATTATCAGCTTGATGGAAAAGACTTAAAGAAAAAAAATCCAAGCCAGGCTTTATGGCTCCACCTTCAATCCTAATTCTGGAAGGCAGATAGGAACACAAGGCAGCCTAGCTAGAGTAAGACCTTGTCTCACAAAACAAAACCACTGCAAACAGTGAATCAAAATGCTAATGGTCATCAGGGCTGGAGGATGGCTCAGAGGTTAAGAGCACTGACTACTCATTCTGGAGGTAGAATCCAAATTCCAGCAACCACATTGTGGCTCACAACCATCTGTCATGGGATCTGACGCCCTTTTCTGGAGTGTCCGAAGTATACTTACATAAAATAAATAATTAAAGAAATTGCAAGTGGTCTCATTTATTGTACCGGAAACTTTGTATAAACGATTTTTCTTAATCAAGAAGAAAAATTTTCCTTAAGTAAATGCAGTTAATCTATGATATATGCAGATATATTATTCAAAATAAATACAATGCACTGAGTCAGCCAGTGTGGTCTGGGCAGAGCTCTTCCTGTTTAGATGCAAAGTGGATTAGGTTGCTGCGTGTGACTTGTACTACTGGGAAACAAAAGGAAAACCTACTTACTACATAATTGAAGATAAACCTGCTGTGGCAGAGCTTTAGATGTTTGAGTAAGCTATACAGCTTACGGCAGTTCAGAGTGCACCACGGGCAGTGCAGGTCGTCTCTGGCTTCTGTCTGTTGTCTTGTATTATTGTTATAAAGGAACTAAAAAACAAAAAGTTGTCAAGCTCACAACTGGTACATTTCTAAGCAATGTTTTCTTAGCACCTCTAAAACAGTATACCATTGAAAAATATTAAGATATGACATACAATTCTCATGATATATTTTTTAGACTAATTACTTTATTAGACCAATCAGTTGCATTTACCTGATAAAATATCCTTAACTTCTGGCGACTTTCATTTGAATTATCCTTTTCTTTTCTTGTTTGCAGCTCTGTAGTCAGCGTCTCCTTAACAGCTGAAAACACACACCTGCTTAATTGATGAAAGACTCCTTTCTATAAAGTATCTTGCCAAAATTAAAGATATATAATTGTAGTATATCTGTCACTTCCACTGATAAAGAAAGGTCTATATTGAGGACTCATGCCACTGTACCATAGGGATTGTCTCTGTATAGTCCTAGCTGTCCTGGAACTTGCTCTGTAAACCAGGCAGTATATCCACCAGCCTCTCACTCCCATGAACTCAGATTAAAATATACACCACACAATCGTGGGAGGACATCGCTTTTTTTTCCTTAAAAAATAAAAATCGTTCCAGGATAGCCAGGGCGATACAGAGAAACCCTGTCTCGAAACAAACAAACAAACAAACACAAAAAAATAAAAATCACAGGCTGGAGAGATGGCTCAGCAATTAGGAACACCGACTGTTCTTCCAGAGGTCCTGAGTTCAATTCCCAGCAACCAAATGGTGGCTCACAACCATCTGTAATAGGATCTGATGCCCTCTTCTCATGTGTTTCTTAACACAGCAACAGTGTACTTACATATATAAATTAAATACAAACAAATAAACAAACAAAACCTCTACAATAAAACCCTTTGATATCCTAAGTCATAAGAAAATAGCCCACAGTTCATCACAAATTTTTTTTCCCTTTCTTGCTCCAGGCCAAAGATTTATTTTTTTATTATATGTAGGTACACTGTAGCTGGGTTCTCAGACATACCAGAAGAAGACATCAGATCTCAGAACCTCCAGAAGAGCAGTCAGTCCTCTTAATTGCAGAGCCATCTCTCCAGACCAACACCACAAACTTTAAGGTCACAGGTATTTGCTTTATTTAGAGTGGTGCTGCAATTGAACCAAGGCCCTCCCCAATGCCAGTCACCTCCTTTGTCACTATGGTTCAAACATGAACCTGACTGATTTGGACTGGTTATTATTAAGTGAAAGCTGATTGTTTTAAAATCACCCACTCACCAAAATAGTCATCTTTCAAGATTTTAGTATATTTCATCAGACTTAATGTCAAATATTTAAGTATGGGACAAAACTAATGGCCACACAGACAATCTCCCGTCATAAAGCTTTGTTTTCTAGTTTCCCTGCAATTCTTTTACCCATTTCTTTATCAAAAATATGTTGAGAAGTGCCCAAAGCATGAATTACTTAGGAAATGTTTCCCATGAGATGGGTCATTTCTTTTTAAAGTTTTAAATTTTATTATCTTTGTGTACAAGTTTTAACACTTGTTATATCTAGTGTTATGAAGTAGCAACTACTTACAAAAGCTGAACTACTGTTATGTGGAAAGAACTGACACATAACAGAATTTCAGGCTTCTCCTCCCTCCCCCAACCCACACCCAAGATCCCTAGGAACCAGGGTGCATGTGTGGAGGTCCCAGGACAACTTTCAGGAGTCAGTTCTATCTGTCTACCTTCTGGAATTTGGGAATCAATTCAGGTTGTTACCATCAGCTCTATGAAGCCTTGAACCTGCTTCTTCCTGCTGAGATTAAAGGGGTCTACTGTGGGACACACACATCATCTTTTGATGCATGTTAACAGTTGCACATGACCATACAACAAAGAGAAATCTTCCTTCTTCTGAGATATAAAAATACTTAGATGCTCTAAAGTCAAGAGCAATATTCTTATGATAGAGATAGTTAGGACTTAATACAGCAGAGCTCTTATTTTATCTGTACCTGTAATTTAGGTGCAGAATAGGAGTTTGACCCAGGGCCTTGATCACTCTAGGTAAATATTCTTTTTTTTTTGTTTGTTTTTCCAGACTGGGTTTCTCTGTATAGCCCTGGCTGTCCTGGAACTCACTTGAAGACCAGGCTGGCCTCGAACTCAGAAATCCGCCTGCCTCTGCCTCCCGAGTGCTGGGATTAATCGCTTTCTTATCTGTGGCAAATTATTGGGAAAATGTGTTCTAAATTGACACAAGATAATTACAGACACACCTGAAGGTAGTAAACACTACATATCATACTGCAGAAATGTTAAAGACAAACTTAAATTCCCAGAAAGACCTTTATAAAGTTTCTAGAGAACTTTACATTTAATATAGGCAAATTCTTAACTGACTACTAATAAGACAAAGAGTATTTCCTGAATAATTAAAAACAAAAAAAACCACAACTGAGTTACTCTAAGTCTAAAACATTAAAACCGTTATTTAGGTAGCAACAGTATTTTTACCAATAGTTTGTGTAGGTTTAACAGAACCAGGCTTATTTTCCTGATGAAGGCTCTCCGAATTTCTAGTGGCAAGAGGCTTGGCAACAGGAGCTGTAGACTTATCATTGGTTTCTCCCGTCCATCGAAGAGTAAATTGCAATGTAGGTCCCTGAGAAAATGTCTCAAATGGAGGCAGCCTCTAAACAATAAATAAAATAGAAAAGAGTTACGATGACATCAAAATATTGGAGACATGAAATGAAGATACTCATTATTGGGGCTGGAGAGAAGGCTCAGCATTTGAGAACACTCTTTGCTTTTTTTTCCTTAAAAAATAAAAATCACGGGCTGGAGAGATAGATGGCTCAGTGGTTAAGTGAACTGACTGCTCTTCCAGAGGTCATGTTCAAGTCCCAGCAACTATCCTTAGTGAGATCTGATCCCCTCTTCTGGAGTGTCTGACAGCTACAATGTACTTACACATAAATCTTTTAAAAAAATTCATGACTTAATTTATGATTTTAAATGAATTCATATGTGATATTTATTCACACTTATTTAAAATCAGTACATTATCAACTTAAATTTAAAAATTATGTGTGGCACACACCTTTAATCCCAGCACTCGGGAGGCAGAGGCGGGCGGATTTCTGAGTTCAAGGCCAGCCTGGTCTACAGAGTGAGTTCCAGGACAGCCAGGGCTACACAGAGAAACCCTGTCTCGAAAAAAAAAAAAAAATTATGTAAGGCTGGAGAGATGGCTCAGCGATTAAGAGCACTGACTGTTCTCCTGAAGGTCCTTAGTTCAAATCCCAGCAACCACATGGTGGCTCACAACCATTTGCAATGAGATCTGACCCTGTCTTCTGGTGTGTCAAGTCAGCTACAGTATACGTATGTATAATAATAAATAAATATGTGGGCAAGAGAAAGCTGGGAGTGACTGAGCGGGGCTGGGCTGAACAGAGCGACCAGAGGTCCTAAAATAATTTCAATTCCCAACAACTACATGAAGGTTTACAACCATCTGTACACCTACAATGTACTCACACACATAAATAAATCTTTTTTAAAAAGAATTAAAAATAAATAAAAATTATGTATATATACATGTGCACAGCTATGATATGTGCTTCAGTGTAGAGCCAAAGAAGCCAGAGAGGGCATGAGTTTTGAACCCAATATTGGTGCTGGTAACTGATCAGGTCCTCTAGAAAAATAGTGCACACTCTTTTTTTTTTTTTTTTTGGTTGAAGCATGTTCTTTCTAGGACCTCAGCTTTTTTTTTTTTTTTTTTTTTTTTAAATTTATTTTATTTTATTATATGTAAGTACACTGTAGCTGTCCTCAGACACTCCAGAAGAGGGAACCAGATCTCGTTAAGGATGGTTGTGAGCCACCATGTGGTTGCTAGGATTTGAACTTATCACCTTCGGAAGAGCAGTCTGGTGCTCTTACCCGCTGAGCCATCTCACCAGCCCCAATAGTGCACAGTCTTAAAACACTGGGTCATCTCTCCAACCCAATACATTCAACTTTAAAATTTTAAAGTCCAAAAGCCAACAAAAATAGCCAAATAATGTACTGAATACATCATCACTAGAGAAATGGAAAATTTTAGGTAGTATGAAGTTGCAACTCCTTACAACAAAAGCTGAATTATTATTATGAGAAAACAATATAAAACAGTCAGGCTTTCAGATTTTTTTTCCTCTGAGATTCCTAAAAACTGGAATTAGGCTCAGATTTCTCAAGAAGGCAGAAAACAACTTTTCAAGAAAAATCTCCCACAATTTTAATATCTCAAAAAAATAAATAAAAAGCAAAACATGGCTTGGTGTCATGGTGCACATCTTTGATCCCAGAGTTTGGGACATAAAAACGGGTAGTTTTCTGTTTTCTGAGTGAGGCCAGGTGGTCTACAAAGACAGTTCCAGGACAGTCAGAGCTGGAGGAGTGAGACCATACTTGTCTCTTGTCTCAGAAAACTAAATAGAAAATTAAAGGAAGATTGACACCAAAGCTGGCCAACCATCAAATATATATCAAATCTTAGGTGACTAATCCTACTAACATGGTAGAGGAGTAACATGTGATTTCTGCTTGACTGCTCCAACATGCTTGCCTGTTCTTCTTTGGTGTGGAGAAAGTAATTATCTCTGGTGTTTGCCACTTCCCCAGATCACCTAGTAAAAGAACTCTATCCTTGGTCTCCATAGGCCTTAACTCATATCTAACCACTTGCTTCAATCTCACAGCTATCCTTCAGTAATTTATCAATTATAATAACTGCTGCATAATCCCACATCTCCAATAGCTTTTTAAATATAGCCATTGATGTACAATATGTTTAAAAATAAATCCACTAAGTTTTCCCTTAAAATAATTCTGGCCGGGCTTGGTGGCGCATGCCTTTAATCCCAGCACTCGGGAGACAGAGGCAGGTGGATTTCTGACAAAAATCACAAAGCTAACTCCCAGTAGAGATGTAACTCAGACAGACAGCCAGGTTCCTAAGCACCATGTCCTCTATTACATTTTCTGACTAGACCAATTTGATTGCATTTTTCTAAGTATTAAGACCAAAGGGACTCTAAGCACAAGCAAAATGGCTCAGTGGGAAAAGGCACTCCACACCAAACCTGATGACCTAAGCATAGCATATTATGCAGATTTAGTGCTGAATGCCTTTAATGTTGGCATTTGGAAGGCAGAGGAATCTTTGTGCCTTAGCAGCCACCATGGTTTACAGAATTCTAAGAAAAACAGATCTATATAGTAACATATTATCTCACAAATAAGTAAATTAATTTTTTAATGTGAAAAAACAAAGTCCTTATTTAAAATACAATTCCTATTTGAAAACGAAAACAATCAAAACAGGAATTGACAACCACGGTGCGTGCAATCTCTAAGTCATCCATACCTTCCCATCAAGAATTGTCTCCCATGTTGCTCTTTTCTTACTTATTGGACATTCTTCCATTTCCTGCATGGCAACTTCATATTCCCCATCTAAAAGCTGTAAACGCCTGGTAGAAAAATACACACTTTATAAAGAAACATGTGAATTACAAAGTCTACACTCTAAAAGCATTAAGTTGGTATAATAGTTTACACACATATTAGGATTTTAAATTATCTATAATCCAGATCTGAAAAAAATAATAACAAAAAGGAAAATGTTAATCAGGCAGTCTTTGATTAATGAACATCCAGAACTGCATCCTTCACATGAATGTTTGACATATGCCTACATTTTTTCCCAGAAGTTGTGGAATATTTATGTTCATAAACTTGCCGGAAATTTGGCTTTGTTTTTTGATTTCTGAAACAGGGTCTCTCTACTATGTACACTCGATAGAATCCAAATGCCTGTGTGCTGGGATTAAAAGTGTGCACTACGAGCTTAACTAGCATTCTGGAATTTACTAAGTCTCTGTTTATACCAAGAAAGACTATATAGAAATTTGTATTACTGTTACTGTAGCTAAACCGATGTTATCTCAAAACCAAGTTAATTTTATGCAGTAAGTATAAACCAGCTGTGTAGATTTCATGCTTTTGAAACCGGGACAGGGGCTGGCGAGATGGCTCACTGGTTAAGAGCACTGACTGCCCTTCTGAAGGTCTGGAGTTCAAATCCCAGCAACCACATGGTGGCTCATAACCATCTGCAATGCAATCTGAAGCCTTCTTCAGGTGTGTCTGAAGACAGCTATAGTGTACTTAGATATAATAATAAATAAATCTAAGAAAGAAAGAAAGAAAGAAAGAAAGAAAGAAAGAAAGAAAGAAAGAAAGAAAGACAGACAGACAGACAGACAACAGCAGTACTACAATTCCCCTAACAGGGAATTATTATAAAGTATGCATGTCAGTGTTTGAACTTCAATTGTTATTTTCATGTTTGCTCAGTAAACTAATGAGATAAAACGACAAACCTGTGAACTAAAGATACCTAAGGGAACCTGGCACGTACAGGTGCTCAGTAAATAATGAGTCAAACAATCAAAGTTATACAGCATAGTTTTAACATGTGTTGATATTATTTCCATGCTTAAACACGTGCATTTCCTACTATTTTAAAACCATCCCTTTATCGTGCTAAGAGCTGATTGTATATAGGAACAATCAGCTTTTCTTCAGTGCTAGAGGACCCATAAGATAATACCTAAGATGTACTTAATACTTTATTGTATGACAGGCACTGGACTGAATACAGCTACTTTAACCTCCCACAATCTTACATGGAAATGTTGCTGTTTTCCAGAAAGGGATGCTAAACAGAAATATTTAGTATCCTGCCTTAAGAATAATACCAATAGCCAAACCTAGCAAGAAAATCCAATCACTAAAGCCTGATTCTTAGTATCAGACAACTGTTGAGAATTAAGGGTTTTTTTGGTCTTCTTGTCTCCACATTCTACTACTTGAATTTAGTTGTAACAAGTGTTATTAATTCAATTTTCTTTTAATAATTTGGGACTTTTGCAAGATGTCACTTTAGTGGAAAATACAATCGTGAACTATCAAATTTAAAGATGGCTCCCCTATATGTTATTACATGGTTTCATGATATTATATTCTACATTATGGTTGGATTTTAGACAGCTACACCTAAACCAGTCTCCTACCTCTGAAGTGTTAGGAGGCCTTTCCCCTCAGTCTATTTTTTGGNTTTTTTTTTTTTTTTTTTTGGTTTTTCGAGACAGGGTTTCTCTGTGTAGTCCTGGCTGTCCTGGAACTCACTTTGTAGACCAGGCTGGCCTCGAACTAAGAAATCCGTCTGCCTCTGCCCCCCTACCCCGAATGCTGGGATTAAAGGCCTGCGCCACCATGCCCAGCTGAGATTTTAAGTCTTAAGAAAAATGTAAATGGAAAAAAAAAAACCAGACTCTGCTTGAGAGGGCTACTCATACTTAAACTTGGAAGTAACATGATCAAATAAAAAATAACTCACACCTTTAATCCTAGCACTTGGGAGGCAGAGGCAGGAGGATTTCTGAGTATATGGCCAGCCTGGTCTACAAAGTGAATTCCAGGACTTATTGCTGTGTTTTTAGGCATCTGCTACTCATCCTACTAGGGATCAAACCCCAGGTCATACATGTGCTACATTACCTCTCTGTGATTGAGCTATATCCTCCCCCACCCCAGGTGTTTTTAACTAAACACATTGATCTACAATCAAATATGACTTTAAAATTTATTATCTTGAATTATATTGCTAAGCACCAGCAATCAACCTACCATAAAAATCATAGAACCTCAAGTACCATTCTTCAATAGCCTGTAAAAACATGTTCTATGTATTTCCTATATCTTCTTTTCCTTATACTAAGATGTTTCACTCCTTGATAATCTGTGCCAATTGTACTATGGTCAGGCAGGACTATAGAAAACTGACTTTCTTAGCTTTAGTTGAGATCCTAAAATTTGTCTAGAACCCATTTCATTTAGGCCTCTGTTCAAGCACAGCATTTACTGTCATTTTTATTGAGTTATCTACAGCCTACATAAGAACAAGCAGACAGGGATTTTGTGCTTCCTCTCAGTTTAGAAGTATTTGTCAGAGTAGATACTCAGAAAATACTTTCTGAATAAACAACATTGCATATTTGTTTTTAAATTCATTAGGAGAAATCAAACAAGCAATATCATCATCATTTTGCTTCAGAATAAATACATTTGTAGTACAGTATTGAAGCCTTATTTGCCCATCAGTATTACCTGTTTTTGTCAAAAACTGTCATCTGCGCAACAAATGTCTTTTCTCCATCTTCACGATTTCGTTTTCTTCTGGCTGGAAGTTCTTCACTGACATCTGAATTTAAAAAGACAAAACAAAAAAGCAACAACAACAACAACAAAAAACTCCAGTTACTCACTAGAAATACAAATTGCAATAATTTGTTGTTTTATTCTTTTTTTTTTTAAAGACTTATTTTATTTATTATATGTAAGTACACTGTAGCTGTCTTCAGACACTCCAGAAGAGGGCGCCAGATCTCGTTACGGATGGTTGTGAGCCACCATGTGGATGCTGGGATTTGAACTTATCAGTGGGGTGCTCTTACCCGCTGAGCCATCTCACCAGCCCCCTGTTGTTTTATTCTTGACAGGGTTTCTCTATGTAGCCCTGGCTATTCTGGAACTCACTCAGTATAGCAGGCTGGTCTTGAATTCAAAAGAGTTCCACTGGTCTCTGCTGTTGGGTGCTGGGATTAAAGGCATACCAGCACTTCCTTACAATAGTGTTTTATATACGGAGGCTCCCTTGCTTCAATTTAATGTTTTAACATTTGTTATGTCCATACTTTATTTGTCTACATCTCACAATGTATCCCAGGCTGGCCTTTATCTCTATGACTTGGTGTACTGGGAGCTGGGTCTGCCTTCACTAAAATGATTGACTATCAGAATTTGCCTCTGTGAAGACTAACTTGTTTAGAGTGACTCATGTTAGGCAGGCTCCCCATCACCTCACAACAGCTCCATCATAAATAAAAAATTTTTAGAGATTTATTTTATATTGCATGCAGGAGTGTTTTTTGTTGTTGTTATCTTTTTTTTTTTTTGGTTTTTTGAGACAGGGTTTCTCTGTGTAGCCCTGGCTGTCCTGGAACTCACTCTGTAGACCAGGCTGGCCTCAAACTCAGAAATCCGCCTGCCTCTCCCTCCCAAGTTCTGGAATTAAAGGCGTGAGCCACCATGGGTGCAGGAGTGTGTTTGCAAGCATTTACATTCATGTACCACATGCATACAGTGCCCTAAGAGCTTATAGAACGGGAGTTACAGACAACAATCAACCCACATGGTTGATGTGAACCAAATCTGGGTCCACTGTATGACTAACAAGTCTCTAAACCAGAGCCATCTCCTTCTAAGTTTCAAACAGTACCTCAATATATCTCTATTATACTGCTGGTCATTTCGATGCAATTTCAAATTTTCTATCTATCTACTAAACTGAGTATTAAACGATCTGAGAATAGAACTTGTTTAATTATCTTTGTATTGGCAGTAACTATATATCAATTGAATGATTACCTCAAAGATGAATTCAGATTGCTGGAAAAATAAAGAAATGGGTACAGGGATCAATATGTAATATGTATTCTACATTGGCATGCACCAATAGTATCTCCATTTAATCTGAGCTTAAAGGAGCATGAGTCCAGTTTGAGACCAGTCTAGGCAATGATGAGACCATTATCAAGACAGAATGAAAGTAAGAGAAAGAGGGAGAAGGGGAAGCAAGTAGGCAGAAAGGGTGAAAGCTCCTGGTTGACTAAGCAGTGAGCAGACACCTACCTAAGGAAGGCTCAATGTCCAGTAAGTAAGGTAACAGGCTTTCCAACTTTGGAAACAAACAAGGTTTTGATACGTTGTTTTGTTTTATTATCATGTGGTTTACTTGATCGTTGAGACAATCTTTTGACCCTATATAGCCTAGGCTAGCCTTAAACTCATGTTCTACTGACTCAGCAGTCTAAGACCTGGATTAAAGGAACAAACTACCATGCCCAGCACAAAGTCAAGGTTTTTTAAAAAAAAGGAAAAAGGAAAACTTTATACACAATTCTAAATATTAGAAATACTAATTCAAACATTCTCGATGACCACTTTAATCTCCAATAATAAAACCTAGTGAAATTACAGAAATAAAATTACCAATATTTTCATTGGTTTCTCCATTAATCATTCCATTAAATTCTCTTCTTCCTGGACGAGTTACTCTAAACAGCAACGAGTAGGACTTCACCATATGGCTGTTACTAGGTTCAAATTCATTACTGGAAACTGCCAGGGATGGGAAATTTCCTGGTTTTGTTTGATTGAGGTCAGGATTCAAAGGCACCTGCTTTTTACCAGTAGGGACTTGTCTTATTGGACAACTTACATCCTGGCAAAGAAAAGATTGATAAATTATACTTACATCTCAACAACAATAAATTATACTTAAAACTTAATTAAAATCACAGCTATAAGAAACACACCATAAGCCACAAGTACAAAACGAAATGTTAAAATAACATAATGCTGAAAATTAGGAAGCAAAAATTAAAATTGTACAGTTAAGATTCCTAATATTAAAGAAATTGAAGATTAGGACAATATAATGAAAATGATGATATAGTTTATCCAGTATTAAGCTGAAATTACTTCCAAGGTTTTTGTATTACCAACTTGGAATAAGTGGGGTGGGAATGGAGACATGGAGCATCAAAGTATAAAGCAGTGGTTAAAACACACGCCTATATGTACAAGGCTTTGGTTTCAACTACCAGCAAGAAAAAAGTATAACTAAACCAAGACTGGGAAGGTAGTGTAGTTGGTAGAATTCCCGTGTATGCACAAAGCCATTAGTGCTGTGCTCAAGGCCAAGCACTGTCTGAGCAGGCACTGGTGGGACAGGTGGAGATCAGAAGTACAAGTTCATCCTGGACTGGACTGTGAGTGGGGAGCAACACAAACTATCGACAAGTCTTTTTCTCAAAATAAAAGAGTAAAATAAAATGAAAACTAAAATATAAACAAAATAACTGAAATACAAGAAAAAACAAGCACTTAAGGGGTAGTAGAGCATGCATGAGTCCTTAGGAAAGGAATAAAAACTGAGTAGTGATGTTGGGTGCTTTATTCCCAGCACTCAGAGGCAGTGGATCAGTGTTTGAGGCATAAACACCCAAGGCTACACTGAGAAACTGTGTCTTGAAAAACAAAAAGAAAACTAAATGAGCAAACAAATAAACCAAAAAGTAACCCCAATAAAGAGAGAGATTAATTAGGAATAACTATAGCATGTTACATAAGAGCCTTCTATCATCCAACCCAGTCTTCTTCCATTTAGGTCTCAGGCTGTTTTTCAAGCCCCTTTAAAAACATATATGACAGCATCACTAGCAGGAGCTCTGTATAGTTAAACATCCGCTTAAAGTGTAATGATATATAGATACAATCTAATTAAAACATAATAACAACAACAACAAAAAAAAAATCCCTAAAAAACAAAACCCACCCACTCTGCTCTATGGAAAGAAACACTTGGGGCTGGAGAGGTGGCTCATTTGTTAAGAGCACACAACCATCTATAATGGGATCTGATGCCCTCTTCTATGTCTGAAGGCAGAGATGGTGTACTCATACACATTAAATAGATAAATAAATGAAAGTGGCTGGAATAACGGGGAGAATGTCAAGAAAGAAAGAAAGAAAGAAAGAAAGAAAGAAAGAAAGAAAGAAAGAAAGAAAGAAAGAAAGAAAGAAAGAGACTGACTGACTATTCCCATCAGAGCCTTATTACTTTTGTTTCTTTTAATAAGAGAAACTCAGGCTGGGCAGTGGTGACGCATGCCTTTAATCCCAGCACTTGGTAGGCAGAGGCAGGCAGATCTCTGAGTTCTAGGCCAGCCTGGGTCTACAGAGTGAGTTCCAGGACAGCCAGAGCTATATAGAGAAACCCTGTCCTGAAAAATCAAAGAGAGAGAGGGGGGGGAGGGAGAGAGAGACTGACTGACTGAAACTCAAGGACTTAGAAGTATATTGAGTACAATCAACCTGTAGGTTTTACTGAGTTCCTCAGAAAACTTAGCACTAAAACAACTGTTTCTAGGATAAAATGATTTTTAAATAAAATCTGAAGCAATGCATTAATAAGTTAATGGCCGACAGTAAAACTTTTTCCTTTGTACAATAAAAGAACTAATCCTTAAGGGCTCGAGAAATGATTCAGCCTTTTTTTTTTTTTTAAAAAAAAAGATTTATTTATTTATTATATGTAAGTACACTGTAGCTGTCTTCAGACACTCCAGAAGAGGGTATCAGATTTCCTTACGGATGGTTGTGAGCCACCATGTGGTTGCTGGGATTTGAACTCTGGACCTTCAGAAGAGCATTTGGCGGTCTTAACCTCTGAGCCATCTCGCCAGCCCCATGATTCAGCCTTTAAAGGCTAGATTTATAACCAGAATGAATGAATGAGTGAATGAATGTATGCTACATCCATACTAATTTCCTAATAGCTACAATATATGATACTTTATGGTACCAAGAGCTGAATCTCTCCTCAAGACCATAGATTTCTTCCTACGGCTCCTACTAGATAATGTTTGTACAGATGCTCACATGAGAGGAAACATAAGTGAAAGTCAGATACCAAAGTATTTCTCTCCCCATCCTTCTCTGAGACAATGGTCTCAACTATGTAGCTCTGGTAGGCCTAGAACTAACTCACTGTGTTGACTTGGCTTGCCTCTGCTTCCCAATTGCTGGGACTAAAGGCGTATGACATCATGTGCAGCCTCAACATAGTTATTATTTCTAAGGTTTTAAAAATGTCTCATAAATTTAGTAGATATGCAGAAACATGTTCAATTAGAGATTATTCTATTACATCTACTAGTATTTTATACATTACCTTTCTTTTTTTGTGGCAAACTTTCACAAGCAGGACTTCCAGGGTAACAGAATTTTGTTCATTTTCTGAGTTTTGTGATGGCTTATCTAAATAGAAAAACCAATATCTTAAAAAAAATTTAAATGTATACATAACAAAGAAAAAAAATTTCTTCCTATGTTTAAGAATCTCTCAAAAAAGCCTTCCTACAAAGAAAACATACCTCCCAATTCAGCTCCAGACTTAGAGTTCCATTCTTTTTAAAAAATAAATCAACCTTTCACAAGACAAATATTCACATATTCCTATAAATTGATTATTCTCAATTTGAGACAGTTCAATTATCATAATTTAAAGTAAATATATTTTTTGATTATGGCTCATCTGAAAATAGCATTGCACTTGGGAGGGAAAGACAGGTGGATTTCTGAGTTCTAGGTTAGCCTAGTCTACCCAGTGAGTTCCAGGACAGCCAGGGCTACACAGAGAAACCCTGTCTGGAAAAACCAAAAAACCAAAAAGAAAGAAAGAAAACCATCATAAATTATAGACTCAAAGTTATTCTCCAGCCATCAATAAAAATTATTTTAAGACAGCAAAAATAATCCAGTGTACAAAACCAAAAAATTGCCAACACAATGCTTACCATAAGAATGGAGCCCTACCAAAGTATATAAATTCATTTTCAGATCTCTCAAACAATTACTGTTATTTTAGATATTTTGTATGTTTGACACAAGTTCGTGTTGGCCTGCAACTTCTGCTTCTCAGACCTAGACCTTCCAGGTGCTAGAGTTGTAGACACAGGCACATGCCACAACATCCAGCAATTTTAGGAACCTAATGCTGGCTTTCTATTCTGGGTTTTTTAATATTTTCTTTATTCAAAAACAGGAAAAAAAACAAACTCTTAATTCGGTCAAACTTTCATTAATTTTATTCTGAGACAATGTCTTATGTATCTGTGGCTACCCTGGAACTCTTAGAGATCTGTCTGCCTCTGCCTCCTGAATGCTGGGATCAAAGCTGTGTCCCAACACATTTGGTTAAGGAAAAATTCATCAGGTGGTTCCCAAAAATACTACTATAGTAAAAATACATGTATGTTTTTAACAAGCCCCTAGAAACAGAGCTAATAAATCCATGAAAGTTAAATTACAGCTCATGGGCTGGAGAGATGACTCTGCGGTTAATAGCACTGACTGCTCTATCAGAGGTCCTAAATTCAATTCCTAGCAACCACATGTTGGCTCACAACCATCTGTAATGGGATCTGATGCCTTCTTCCGGTATGTCTAAAGACAGCTACAGTGTACTCATATACATAAAATAAATATTTTAAAAACTTAGTTGGGCAGTGGTGGCACCTGGGAGGTAGAGGCAGGTGGATTTTTGAGTTTGAGTCCAGCCTGGTCTACAGAGTGAGTTCCAGGACAGCCAGGGGTACACAGATACCCTGTCTTGAAAAAACAAAACAAACAAAAAACAAATCACAACACTCAAGTGAGTTCTTAAGTACTGCAGAAAAAAAATTGATGAAAATTAATTATATATAATTATGAATTGTTTAAGAGAAAAACCAGTCGCCGGGCATGGTGGCTCACGCCTTTAATCCCAGCACCTGGGAGGCAGAGGCAGGTGGACTTCTGAGTTCGAGGCCAGCCTGGTCTACAAAGTGAGTTCCAGGACAGCCAGGGCTATACAGAGAAACCCTGTGTGCTGGGATTAAAGGAGTCCGCCACCACGCCCAGCTCATCATTACTGTTTTAAACTTAAGATAAAAAAAAATCATCATTAGAATATGGGTATAGCTTTATCTGAAAAGGACACTGGGTTTAAAACCCACCACAAACAAAAAATAAACAAGAAGCTCCAACAAATGAAAATTAGGGTTTTTTGGTTTTTTGTTTTTGTTTTTCAAGACAGGGTTTCTCTGTGTAGCCCTGGCTGTCTTGGAATTCACTTGGTAGACCAGGCTGGCCTTGAACCCAGAAATCCGCCTGCCTCTGCCTCCTGAGTGCTGGGATTAAAGAAGTGAGCCACCATGCCCAGCAGTTTTTTTGTTTTTGTTTTGTTTTTTTTTTTTTTTTAATGTATTTATTTATTTTATGTAAGTACACTGTAGCTGTATTCAGGCACCCCAGAAGAGGGCATCAGATCTCATTATGGATGGTTGTGAGCCACCATGTGGTTGCTGGGATTTGAACTCTGGACCTTCCGAAGAGCATTTGGCGGTCTTAACCACTGAGCCATCTCTCCAGCCCACTTCCCCCCTTTAAAATACAGTTTATAAAAGAACACAAAGAACTTAGAATCAACATCTTTTCCATTCTAGTACTTACCATTTTTGTGGAAGAAACCGGTAAATGTAAGTTGCAAATGTGCAGACAAGCTAAATAAAACAAAAAGTTATCATTTAAAATTCTATAATAAATACAGCACAGACTTTAAAATACTCTGAGAGGAAAGGTAACTCATAAATGTTTGATTCTCTCTTAACTACTATGGCTTGGGAACCCAATGTGCTTCTCTTGTCAAGTGCATCAATCAAAATAATAAGCCTAATTCTATTACAATACACAAATATCCCATAATCACAGTGCCTTATTGTCTTTGTTATAAAGTGGAAGGTTTCTTTTTTAATTTTTTTTTTTCAAGGCAAGGAGTACTGGTTTAAGAAGTGAGTTCTAGGACAGCCAGAGCCACACTGAGAGTTCCTGTCTGGAAACCAAACAAACAAAAAGTTTATAAGTAAAAGACAAAACTATGGGAAAAGACAAGACCATGGAAGTGTAGTAAAGGTAAAAGCAAAGTTAGAGCACATAAAAAATGAAGGAAAACTCAAGAGCAATAACTATAACAAATGGTTATACAATGGGATTGGGATTCATAAAACAGGTCTGGTCTGATGGTGTATGCCTGCAATTACAACACTCAAGGAAGAAACAGAACTCAAAGCCATCACCAGCTACATAGCAAATTTCTCAACTACATCGTAAGTTCAAGGCTAACTTGGTCTTACTACATGAAACCTTGTCTTTTTGTTTATGAACTCTTAGATTTAGACCAAGTCTAGAACTCAAAAATCTACCTGCCTCTTTCTCGTAAGTAGTGGGAATGAATATATTCCCACCCCACTGTTTTTGTTTGTTTGGTTGGTTTTGGGTTTTTGTTTTGTTTTGTTTTGTTTTTGAGACAGGGTTTCTCTGTGTAGCCCTGGCTGTCCTAGAACTCACTTGGTAGACCAGGCTGGCTTCAAACTCAGAAATCTGCCTGCCTCTGCCTCCGGAGTGCTGGGATTAAAGGCGTGCGCCACCCTGGCCCGCCCCTCCCCACTCTTAAAAAAAGCAAAATTCAACAAGCCAGCCAGCTAGCCAGCCAGCCAGCCAGCCAAACAAACAAACAAACAAACTGTTCTGGTGAGGCAGTACAACAGTTAAGAGTACTGGCCACTATTCCAGATGATCTGGGTTCAATTCCCAGCACACAAAAGGTGGCTCTTAATCATCAGTAATTTCAGTTCCGGGGACTCCAACAGTCTCCCCTCTGGAAATGGGGTACAAACAAGCCAACAAAACACCTGTAATCATTAACAAATAAATAGGTAAATACATAAAGCATAAATGTTAGGGTTGAAGAGATGGCTCAGCAGTTAAGAGCACTGACTACTCTTCCAAAGGTCCTAAGATCAAATCCCAGCAACCACATGGTTGCTCACAACCATCTGAAATGGGGTATCTGAAAACAGCTACAGTGTACTTACATATAACAAATAAAAAATCTTATAATATTAAATAAATAGTTATTTAAATAAGGGGGAAAAAGAACAAAGGCAAAGGCAATCATAGCATTCTGGAGGCTGAGGCAGAAAGTTTACAAATTCAAGACCAACCCAAGCTACATAGAACTTAAAAAACAAAAGCAGAAAATGATTCATGTGTTGCAAACACTTTCGTATTACTTGCTTTCTGACTCAAACTCAGGTATTTTTAAAAACATAGGTTAAACCTCAAGGGTCAGGGGTCTATGCACAAGAGGAGGCAGAAAGATTTTAAGAGACAGAGGTAGTAAACAACTTCAAGAAAACAGCCTTTTCCAGACACAAGAGGACTGATACACATCTAAGCTTAAGAAACTATGACAGCCATGCATAGACCAGAACAAGTTCAAACCACACAAAACTAAATATGGAGACTTTAGAGGAATTGAGCACAAAGTCCTACTACCCCTAACAAAGAAGCTATCCAAAATGGATGGTTACTAGGAATAAAAAATGAGTTTAAAGAAGAAGAGCAACACTGGGTACATAAATCACACTTGCTGGCAGGCTACATGCTCAGAAATAATTGGCCAACACAAAACAGATTCCATGGTTTTATTTCCTGAGACAGGCTCTCATCATGTAGCTGTGGCTAGCCTGGAACTCACTATGTAGATCAAACTGTCCCTCTAAGAGTGCTGGGATTAAAGCCACATACCAGTGCACATAGCTGGATTTTTTTGTTTTAAAAGCTCAAGGAAAAATATGAAATCAAGGGGATATATGAGAGGTCCTTGAAGGAGCTGGGGGAAGAGGCGAACAAGAAAGTAAAATAAACCCAAAAAGTGGAGTAAGGAAAGGTTCACAGTAAAAGTGGCAAGAGTATTTTAAGTGTTCTTTATCATTGCACATCTGGCTTGACAAAATGCAGAGCTACATGTTCAAGAGTGAATGACCACATGTAAATCATACGTTAAAAATAATAAAGAGGCCAGGCAGTGGTGATGCATGCCTTTAATCCCAGCACAACCTAAGTTCCATCACTGGATGATGGAAAGGTGAAAGGAGAGATCCAACACCACAAAGTTGTTCTCTTAATGCACACACCATGATATGTATAGCACAAAGACAGTAACAAAATCTGAAAGAAACTTAAGGGTTGGCAAGATGGCTAATTAGGTAAGAGTACTTGTCATCAAGCCTTGGTGACCTGAGAATTTGGTCCCAGGGACCCAGGAGGTAGTGAAAAATGACTACACAAGTTTTCCTCTGTCCTCCAGTTGTGCAATGACACACATGTATACACATCCTAATAAGTAAATGTAGTGTGTTGTGTATACCAGGCTGTCCTTAAGCTCACTATGCAGCCAAGAATCTTTCTGCCTCCACTTCCCTAAACTGTGATTACAGTTGTATATAATACTAACAAGCCTAATAGATTTCCTTTGAGAAAAAAGGGCAAAGTTTCCCGTCCCTTTCCTCTCCCCTTTTATTGACGGCAACCTCTTTTACAGCTAGGTCAGACTGGAAAAAAGAAAAACATGGAAGGTTCATCAGGAGTATTTGATTTTAAACTAAATTGTTAGGATGACCAGGATTTACATAGCCCCTTCTAGGCCAAGCAGCGTAGTTGATTCCAAAATTAAATACCTGACAGCTCTGAAGCAATCTGCAGAAAAAGGGTAAGCAATCCTTAAGGGACTAATTCTAAAACAAGATTCACATAGAAACCTAAATACTTGATCCCACAAAAGAAACCAAGTTTTTATGCTGAAGAGACTTGTTATCATTGCATTAAATTTATATATACATTGCTATGATAGCAAGCAGGAGTCAGGCATGGTGGTGCATACCTTTAATTCTAGCATTTAATTTTGAGTATTTTTCCAGAAAGGATCTCACAGTGTAACTGTCTACCCTCAAACTCACTGTAGACCAGGTTGCCCTTGAACTCAAAGATCTACCTGCCTCTGCTTCCCTAGTGCTAGGATTAAAGACATTCGCCACATCCCCTGACAAGACATCAAAGAGCCTGCATCATCAGATCATAGGCATCTTTTCCAGACTTCTCATGCCACTCTTGCTGTTCTCCCTTCTAGGGTACCTTGGTCTCAAAAGCTCTTTACATCATGTTCCCTTTCCAGAACCATTTTTATGCTCAGTATCCATCACCATTTTATTCCTATATTTGTTTCATATTTCAACTAATTTCTCCAGATAAGACTTAGCCATGACATTTTCCAGACAGTCATTACGTTCCCATATTCAATAATTCAAACAAGGACTGCTCCTCTTATATACACTCATGGTTTCCCTATACGTTTCCTTCCTGCTATTTATTAGATGACCATGTCTTTCCCTCCATAAACAGACATTTTATTCCCATTATATCCTTAAGGCTTAAATATAGTGCTTCATACATGATACACTTCTCTGGCTCCATATATAAACATTATGTTATGCTTCATTTTGGTTTTTGGAGATAGTGTTTCTGTGTCACAGACCCTGCTGTCCTGAGTACTGGGATTAAAGGCATGTACCACTACTGCCTGACTCAGACTTTGCTATTGTAGAAAAAGATGCTTACCAAAAGAACTGTTTACAAAAAAAAACCAAAAAAACAAAAAAACACAGGTGACTCTAAAGCTTAGGTTTAAACAAAAATAATAATAAAAGGAGCTTTGGGACTAGGGATGTATCTGAAAACTTAAGAGAACTTGCTTAGCAAACACAAGGCCCTGGGTTCAATTCTCAACAAAAATAACTACAAAACCCAACTAATAAAAGTTATAGCTGGGAGGTGGTGGCGCACGCCTTTAATCCCAGCACTTGGGAGGCAGAGGCAGGCAGATTTCTGAGTTCGAGGCCAGCCTGGTCTACAAAGTGAGTTCCAGGACAGCCAGGGCTATACAGAGGAAACCCTGTCTCCAAAAACAAAAAACAAAAAACAAAAAAAAAAAATTTCTACTTCACGCCAGGCATGTTGGTGCACGCCTTTAGTTCCAGCACTTGGTGGGCAGAGGCATGAGGATTTCTGAGTTTGGGGCCAGCCTGGTCTACAAAGTAAGTTCCAGGACAGGCAGGGCTTTACAGTGAAAACCTGTCTCAAAAAGCAAAAAACAAACTAACAAACAAAAAGTTCTACTTCAGCAAGACATGGTAGCATTTGCATGTAATTCCAGCATCTGGGAAGCTAAGGCAGACAGGACAGCAGGAAATTCAAGGCTTCCCTGGGAAAACATAGCTTACAAGAAAACAAAAACTCTAACTCAGGCAACTTTTCAGGGGATTTTTCCAGTTAACAAATATTAAACCAAGAATGCAAAAGGATAACAGGAAGAGACAAGCTGTTTTACTTCTCAGATGCACCTTTGAAACTGAAACAAACTCCAATTTTCAAATTTTTGCATGATGTGCTTATCTATGGCAATATATTTACAAGTAAAGAGTTCTGCCAGGCAGTAGTGATACAAGCCTTTATTTAATTCTAGCACTTGGGAGGCAGAAGCAGGAGGATCTGAGGCAGGGCAGGCTAGTCTACAGAGCAAACTCTAAGATAGCCCGGACTACAAAGAAACCCTGTCTTGAATAAAACAAAAAAAAAATCCCCAACATTCCCATCCTCCTCTCCGCTAATAAAACCAGCAGAATTGTTACAAAGAACTCCCTGGGATCCTACCACTAGGTTAAACAACTACAGCACAGCATGAGAATTTCTTTATTCTAGATAAGCCATCATGCATGGTCAAAAACTACAAATTGAAACTTGAACATCAAAACCAGATTTGGAGGAGACATAAGTTATTTTAAGCTTTCTATAAAGGAGGAAAAAAAGAGAGATGTTTTACACATCCACAATCACACCAAAAGGGGAAGGAGAAACAAGAAAGCCTGGGAGGCAGGTGTGACCTGCTGAGTTCTAAAACCTGCTAGGTGCTTCAAAAGTATGCAAAGGATAATGTATATAAGCAATTTTTTTATTGGACTGTATTATCAAATGACTTTTGTCTATTGTGACAAATTAACATTTTAGGATAGCAAAAACTGCAGGGCCTAGTGGAACCCAGCACTTAGGAGACAAAGGCAGTTAAGTTTGAGGCCAGCCTGATCTACAAAGCAGATACCAGAACAGTCAAGGACCACACAGGAAAACCATCTTGAAAAATAAAAAAATTTAAAAAACCGTGATGTCCTGGGCGGTGGTGGCGCACGGCAGGCGGATTTCTGAGTTCGAGGCTGGCCTTGTCTACAAAGTGAGTTCCAGGACAGCCAGGGCTATACAGAGAAACCCTGTCTCAAAAAACCAAAAAACAAACAAACAAACAAACATGATGTGACTCACAATTCTCTTTTCTGTCCATAATTTCTTCTTTTAACAAGTTTCTATAACTAGTGTGTAAGACAACTGTAGATCTAAAGTATTAAAAACCGTGGAATGCCAAATTTTTGCATAGCTAAATGTTAATATTGTTTATATTTGCTATAAATCTAAAAATAAATTAGGTATTTTAGTAGATTTTGGCTTGTAGTACTGTAATATTCCTGTGAATCTAGAAAAGCACCTTCAGTTCTGGGGAATGAAATCCATTGGGCATGGGCATAGAGAGAAACACTAGTCTAACTCTGCAAAGTGTGTGCATGAATTCCTGCAGAGGACACTTACAATGCTGAACAGACACAACTCTACCAAACTCATGAGCAATGCTGGGCGGTGGTGGCACACGCCTTTAATCCCAGCACAGGGGAGGCAGAGGCAGGCGGATTTCTGAGTTCGAGGCCAGCCTGGTCTACAAAGTGAGTTCCAGGACAGCCAAGGCTATACAGAGAATCCCTGTCTCAAAAAACCAAAAAAAAAAAAAAAAAAAAACCAAAAAAAAATTATGAGCAAGGAGCTGAGGAGATGACTTGACTTACAAGTAAGTATGACGACTTGAATCTAGAATTCATACAAAGCCAGGTACACATTAAACTTGGGTCAAGATAATCCCTTGAGGGGTGGTGAGATGGCTCAGCAGATAAGAGCACTGGACTGCTCTTGTGAAGGTCCTAAGTTCAAATCCCAGCACCACATGGTGGCTCACAACCATCCATAAGGAGATCTGATGCCCTCTTCTGAAGTGTCTGAAGACAACTAGTGTACTTACATACTTCCTGTCCTCTCCTGTCCTCTCCTCCCCTGAGACAGGGCCTCTCTGTGTAGTCCTGGCTGTCCTGGAACTCACTCTGTAGACCAGGCTGGCCTTGAACTAAAAAATCCACCTGCCTCTGCCTCCCAAGTGCTGGGATTAAAGTCGTGTGCCACCACTGCCTGGCTAAATAAATAAATCTTAAAATAATAATAATAATAATAATAATAATAATAATAATAATAATCCCTTGAAACTCACTGGCCAGCCAGTGTTCATAAATTTGAGTCTATGTGATGTAGTGTATATATATGGCTGTGGATACTTATGAACTGACATAAGAAATTCCAAGAATTTTAAATAGCCCAGGCAGGCATGGGGACTCATGCGTTAATCTCAGTTCTCAGGAAGCAGAGGTAAACAAAACCTGTATGATTTCAAGGCCAACCTGATCTACATGATGCATTCTAGGCTACTTGGTGTCATAGTGAGACCATCTCAAAAATCACAAGAATTTACCTAGCTACAGTAACTAAGACATGGAAGAATTGCTGTCAAGTGGAAAAGAATAAAGCGATCATGTTTCCCACTTATTGGCTTATTATTCCTAAAATATTTAAAGGACTAGAAGGCAAATTATTAAGGGCATAATGTTAAAGTTGCATGCCTTTAATCCCAGCACTTAGAAGGTAAAGGCAGGCAGCTCTCTGAGTTTGAGGTCACCCTGGTCTACAAAGCAAGTTCCAGGACACAGAAAACTCTTATCTGACACAAACAAACAAACAAAACACTAAATGAGAACACTAAGTATATTATCTGTGTTTGCGAATTTTAGGTCAACTGGACATAGTCATTTTAACAGAGGATACCTTGGTGGGAATTGTGAGGCATACCTTTGCTCCATTCAGGATGCCCTTGGAATGAATGAATGTGTGTGTGTGTGTGTGTTTATACATACATATATATATATATATGTGTGTGTGTGTATATATATATATATATTTTTTTTCAGGATGCCATTGGCGCGCGTGCGTGCGTGTATGTATATGTATGTGTGTGTGTGTATGTAAGTATGTATGTGTGTATATATATTTCACTGCTAGAGCACTTGCCGAGCATTCACAGAAATTTGTATTCAATCTCTAACACAGAAGTTGAGGGATAGGTAAATGCAAAGTTACGCAAAATTTCCAGTTTCTAAATATTCTGTAGTTAATAAAAAATGGAAGCCAGGCGTGGTGGCACATGCCTTTAATCCCAGCACTCGGGAGGCAGAGACAGGTGGATTTCTGAGTTGAGGCCAGCCTGGTCTACAGAGTGACTTCCAGGACAGCAAGGGCTAACCGGAGAATCCCTGTCTCGAAAAACAAACAAACAAAAAGAGAGAATAAACAAATGGCACTCTAGTTCCTGGAAATATTTAAATGGAACATTATTCAATGTTTTTTGTTTGTCTTTCTTTTTTGGTTTTTCAAGACAAGGTTTCCCTGTGTAACAGCCCTGGCTGTCCTGAACATCACTTTGTAGATCAAGTCTGCCTTGAACTAAAAATCCATGTGCCAACCTGCCTGGCTACAAGTATGAGTATTTTGCATTTAAGAGATAAATAAGGGGCTGGTGAGATGGCTCAGCGGGTAAGAACACCCGACTGCTCTGCCGAAGGTGATGAGTTCAAATCCCAGCAACCACATGGTGGCTTACAACCACCCGTAATGAGATCTGATGCCCTCCTCTGGTGTGTCTGAAGTCAGCTACAGCGTACTTATGAATAATAATGAATCCTTGGACCAGAGAGAGCAGGGACTGAGCAAGTGGGACCAACCAGAGCGAGCGAGCTGACCGGGACAAGGAAAAGAAAGAAAAAAAAAAGAGAAAGGAGAGGAAAAGGAAAAATGAGATTCCTCTCTCTTATTTAAAAATAACTACTTTGAACAGTAGTTTTCTTTTCTTTTTTTTGTTTGTTTGTTTGTTTTGAGACAGGGTTTCTCTGTATAGCCCTGGCTGTCCTGGAATTCACTCTCTAGACCAGGCTGGCCTCGAACTCAGAAATCTGCCTGCCTCTGCCTGCTCAGAAGTGCTGGGATTAAAGGCGTGCACCACCAGGGCCTGGCATGAACAGTAGTTTTCAACCAATGGGTTGCCACCACTTTTGGTGTCAAATGACCCTGTTACTAATTGATCACCTAAGACCACGGGAAAACATATTTACATTATGATTCATAAAAGCAGTAAAATTACAGTTATGAAGTAGCAACAAAAATAATTTTATGGTTGGGGGTCACCACACCGTGAAGAACTGTATTTAAGGGTCACAGCATCAGGAAGCTGAGAACCACTGACTTAAGAGGAAACACAATAGTGTGAAACACCTAGTACAAAGTATGAATTCTAGTTTTGGCTTCTCCACAGGTGAGTAGTAAGATTAAGACCAAGTGCCCATGTTAAAGAATGTGATTTAAAAAATACAAGGAACTCAAAAGAGATAAGCAATAGTGACATATGTCCTATAAAACAATTTCAAATATTAGAGGTGGTCAAACAGTCTTAAAGAATCTCTACCAGAGATGCTACAGAAATTAATTCCTGATTCATATGTACACCTGGAGCAACTGATTCTGAGACTTTAAAAAAAAAAAAAAAAAAAAAAAAAAACAGGGGCTGGTGAGATGGCTCAGCGGGTAAAAGCACCCAACTGCTCTTCTGAAGGTGATAAGTTCAAATCCCAGCAACCACATGGTGGCTCACAACCATCTGTAACGAGATCTGGCGCCCTCTTCTGGAATGCCTGAAGACAGCTACAGTGTACTTACATATAATACATAAAAATAAATCTTAAAAAAAAAACAAAAAACAAAAAAAACAACTCCCAGTAACCTTGTGGTGATCACTAAGGAAACAGTCACTCTAATTGTCCCTCTTTTCCTCCAGTGTATCACTTAGTGTAAACTGACATTCTCTTACCTATGAGATTCTTGCTCTCCTCTCATTTTCTCTACTTTTGATAACATATCATCAACTTTAAATGTTTTCCTGGAAGAAACAGATAAACATAATAATCACTTCTCAACTAGGAAAAGCACAAAATTATACTGCAATAAACAAAAGCAGAAATTTGATTTTGTTTATTTTAAAATTAGATGACTAGCCATAACAATGCACCACTATTGAGACAATATGTTATATAATACAAGTAAGTAGACATGCCTTCAAGATCAACTATTAATATTTTTCATGAAACCTCCTGTAATTATCTCCCAGTCATGAGTAATTCTCCTTACTCCTGCCATTTCATTTTACTTATTTTTAAAGTCCCCTATAGGTAAAACTTCTCTAAATATTTTTTTCTACTACTAGACTGTAATTTCCTGAAAGGCAATGCTTACTTTGTTTTAAGACTTAGTAGGAGCCGGGCGTGGTGGCGCACGCCTTTAATCCCAGCACTCGGGAGGCAGAGGCAGGCGGATTTCTGAGTTCGAGGCCAGCCTGGTCTACAAAGTGAGTTCCAGGACAGCCAGGGCTATACAGAGAAACTCTGTCTCAAAAAACCAAAAAAAAAAAAAAAAAAAAAAGGACTTAGTAGGATTTAAGCACCTATCAGGTTGAGCAAAACAAATGCAAAGTATGTATATTTTTAAAACATCCATTACCTTGGTTTTGTTTTGGCTTTTTTTTTTTTTTTTTTTTTTTTAAATTCCCGAGACAGGGTTTCTCTGTATAGCCCTGGCTGTCCTAGAACTCACTTTGTAGGCTGGCCTCGAACTCAGAGATCCGCCTGCCTCTGCCTCCAGAGTGCTGGGATTAAATGCTTGCACCACCAAACCCGGCCTTGTTTTGGCTTTTTGAGACAAGAGTTTCTCTGTGTCACTTTGTATACCAGGCTGATCTTGAATTCAAGAGATCTCCTTGTCTCTGCCTTCCAGTGCTGGGATTAAAGGTATGTGCCACCATGCCCCCTGCTAGTCATAAAATATCCTCAAATGTTATTGCCAGATTTTCAATTAAACAATATTCCACACAAAATGATTAAAATAAGCCCTCTCAAAAAAATAAAAAATGACAACATTAGGGCACATACCACTCAATCATAAAATTATTTATTATACCTTAACTTGACCCTGATTTTTTTTTTTTTTTTTTTTTTTGGTTTTTCGAGACAGGGTTTCTCTGTATAGCCCTGGCTGTCCTGGAACTCACTTTGTAGACCAGGCTGGCCTCGAACTCAGAAATTCGCCTGCCTCTGCCTCCCGAGTGCTGGGATTAAAGGCGTGCGCCACCACGCCCGGCCCGACCCTGATTTTTGATTGCGGGTTGTTACCTAGCTTTAGCTGGCCTACTACTCACTATGTAACATGTAATATCAAGCTGGTCTCAAACACAGGCATAACCCACCACACCTGGCTAAATCTGCGTAAGAGAATAAAAATTTCCACCACAATAAATAATTAAAATTTTCCAAATGAAAGTTGAGTGGAACAGAAAATATGTCTCATCTTACTCCTCAAAGTGAGCTACATCCTAGAAATAAAAGCATTGTTTCATATAATTTGTTAATTAGAAACAAATGTTTTTCTTTTTACAGAGAAATTATTTTCAAAATTAGGACTTGAAAAGTTCATTTCACACTCAGTTATAATTTTATAATACTTACGTGTAGATAACCAAATAATCTGACTTCATATTACAAATGTGTGCCACTATGCAGGGCCAAATATTCAACTGCTCTCTAATAAAAAGAATCAAAGGGCCGGGCATTGTGGTGCACGCCTTTAATCCCAGCACTCGGGAGGCAGAGGCAGGTGGATTTCTGAGTTCGAGGCCAGCCTGGTCTACAGAGTGAGTTCCAGGACAGCCAGGGCTATACAGAGAAACCCTGTCTTGAAAAACCAAAAAAAAAAAAACAAACAAAAACCCAACTGACTCAGGCTCAGTACAAATCACTCTTCAGTATAAATATTGAAGGATTTTTAAAAAACTATTTTAGTACTTAACTTTAACCATTTAACTTAAAATAACTTAAGAATAGTAACAGGGTTTCAGGGGTTGGAGAGATGGTTCAAAAGTTAAGAGTACTGACTGCTCTTCCAGAGGTTCAGGTTCAACTCCCAGGCCCCACCTAGCAGCTGACATGTCTCATGCACATGTAATTCTGTAACTCTCACAGAGACATACATACAGGCCAAACACCAAAAGCACATACAACAGAACAACAACAAAAAAAAGGTAATTTTTTTTGATAACTAAGAAAAAAAATTAATTCTGTCTTCAGGAAGAAAGGTTAGACTCAAAAACTGAAGCATTTCTTCCAATGTTGAGTTTAATTTAGAAGAAACTAGAACTGAACATTTTGAAGACACTAGAACTGAACCTGAAAGGTAGCAGCCATTTGAAATAGGTAAGATCATAAGGGCAATCTAGCCTCCTGTAGAGAAAAAGAAAACAACTACAGCCAAGTAGCACCTCCCCACAGAAAGCACTTCTTCAGATGATCAACACCATCCAACAGCTGAGATTAACAAAGGAAATAAATAGTAACCATATGGTCACCAAAAAAGAAAATGATTAAAATTACAAGAAGTTTGATGGCAAGAGGGGAAAGGAAGGGTTTCAAATAATTTCAAAAGATATCTAATCGTAAGATTCAATAAAAGCTCTTTCTTGAGTCAGGGGTGTAGCTGCATGCCTATAATCAAAGTACCCAGGGATCTGAAGCAGGAGGATTACAACTTCCAGCCCATCTAGGGATTCACTGCAAAATCCTTTCTCTAAAAATAAACTAAACAAAATTGTTCTCATCTTTCTTTGTATGTTCTCATCTCTAATCCTACTGTATCACAGCAGGGTTAAGCCTATAGTATTTGAATACTTCTTTGAAGACTCAAGTATGAGTTTAACAAATACACCAGAATTAATATTATAACCAATGGTCCGACTTCAAAGAGGGATAAGGATATAGCTAAGTGGTAATAGCTAAGTGTCTAGCATGCCTAAAACCTCGAATTCCCAACAGTGTCCTTCCCCACAGAATACTGTTATACTAATAGTACATATTATACATAAACGTAAATATATACATTATAGTAAGAACTGAACTTCAGGGGCTGGAAAGATGGCTGTTCTTCCAAAGGTCTCGAGTTCAAATCCCAGCAACCACATGGTGGCTCACAACTATCTGTAATGAGAGCCAATGTTCTCTCTTGTATGTCTGAAGATAGCTACAGGGTACTTATATATAACAAGTAAATAAAATATTTTTAAATAAATAAATAAATAAATGAAAGCTTGAGTTCCAAAAAAAATCATGAAAAAGCATCACTTTGGAATATATATATATATATATATATTTATACATATTTAAATGTTTAAATTTTTCTAGGCTAGCAAATTTGCTTCAAAAACCCCCAAAGACAGTTTTTAAGAATCCAAGGGGTGGCGGGTGTGGTGACACATACCTTTAATCCCAGCACTTGGGAGGCAGAGGCAGGTGGATTTCTGAGTTTGAGGCCAGCCTGGTCTACACAGAGAAACCCTGTGTTAAAAAAAAAAAAAAAATCCAAGGGGCAATAATCAGAAAACCAGTTTCTATTGCCCAAAGTTCTCTTTAGTTTTGATGCAGTCTCATAAATCCTGGGCAGTCCTGAACTCACCATGTAGATCAGAGTAGCCCTGAACTCAGAGACCCACCTGCCACTGCTATTCCAAGTGCTAAATTAAAGGCTCCTGCCACCATGCCAACTCAACCAAACTTTTTATATTGTATCTATCCTATCGGCATATATCTAAGGAGACAAATAGTTTAATAAGCAAACGTTATGAAAATGATAAATTTTAAAATGTGCTTTTCTATTTATTTATTCATAAATTAATCCAAATTTAGCTTTTAAAAAGTTTATTGCTGGGTGGGGCTGGTGAGATGGCTCAGCGGGTAAGAGCACCGGACTGCTCTTCTGAAGGTGATAATTTCAAATCCCAGCATCCACATGGTGGCTCACAACCATCCGTAACAAGATCTGGCGCCCTCTTCTGGAGTGTCTGAAGACAGCTACAGTGTACTTACATAATAAATAAAATAAATCTTAAAAAAAAAAAATAGAAAAAGTTTATGAATTAAAAAAAAAAGTTAATCGTTTTTAAAATCAAAATCAGGTCATATCCTAAAATAACTAACTATATTAAAAAAGTTTGAGCCGGGCGGTGGTGGTGCACGCCTTTAATCCCAGCACTCGGGAGGCAGAGGCAGGTGGATTTCTGAGTTCGAAGCCAGCCTAGTCTACAAAGTGAGTTCCAGGACAGCCAGGGCACACAGAGAAACCCTGTCTCAAAAAACCAAAAAAGTTTGAATTCACAAAGTTCTATGGAATCAATCAAAAGTAAACTAACTATAGACCACAAGAGAAATTTGGCTTACTGTTGTGTATAACCCACAAGCCAAGAACGGTCTTTGAAGATAAAGCTAGCCTATCTGAGTTAGAATCTGTGAATCCCTAGTAAGGAAACTGTTCTCTACCCCATCCCTCAAAACAAAAAGAATTTACATTTCTCTCTAGTAGGCTTATATTAAAAAATACTGTACTTTGTAGTCTTGTGTATTGAATTTCATTAATGAAACATTTATTGACATTTTTCTCTTTATATTAAGTACCTTGATAATAGTCCTGATATTGTCTTCTAGCCACAAGACTCTAAAATGTTTATTACTCCTTTAACAGAAAAGGTTTGATCACAGATCAAATAATGCGGTAGACAGGCATAAAGTAGACAACCTAATTATGTTGTCTAATTTGTTATCTTCCGAAGATAGTTATTTGGGTGCTTAGTAACTTTTATCTATTAAATGAAATTAATTTCTCTTACTCACAGGTCCCCCAGTTGCCAGAAGACAATCTTACATTTCAAGACTTCATAATAAATTATGATGCCCTTATAAAACTGTAACTTAGCACGCCTTTAATCCCAGCACTCGGGAGGCAGAGGCAGGTGGATTTCTGAGTTCGAGGCCAGCCTGGTCTACAAAGTGAGTTCCAGGACAGCCAGAGCTACACAGAGAAACCCTGTCTCAAAAACCAAAAAACTGTAACTTGCTCTAGAAATGTGATGCCTACCTAGTAACCAAGATACTCCTAAGCAGTTTAGTTTCAAAATGTATTGAAATAGCTTAATATTGTATTAAGTCAAGACTTAGACAGACCTGGTGGTTCACATCTATAATCCCAGTAGCTGGGGGAAGAGCAGGAGGGTGTGCTGAAGCAGAACTGTCACAGTCTTGGGCCAGTCTAGGTTATACAGTGAGTTTTCAGGCCTGCTAGGTCTACCTAGCAAGAAGACTTTAACTTAACAGACAAGCAATAAGATTATAGTGATACCAAAAGTTTAATAGAAGGTCTCTCCTTTCTATTTAAAGTCATTCACTTTGGCATGCCCAATAAGTAAATCCTG
>CACVCL010022026.1:0-49802 GCA_902729485.2 Mus minutoides | reverse complement strand
TCCCTATCCCTATCCCTATCCCTATCCCTATCCCTAAATGAAGAGCTGTAGTCAATTATTTAATGGCTGCTGGGAGAGGAAGACTCAGTCTCCTCCAAGGATGAGCTCACTAGTGGGGTGTCCAATTCCAAATGCTCAGCTCTAAGCAAACATGCATACAGGCAGCAGCTCAATAGACTGAATTTATACATGCAAGTGTGTGTGTGTGTGTGTGTGTGTGTGTGTGTGTGTGTGTGTGTGTAGCAATAATTAAAGATGTCATGAATTTGAGGCCTCTTTTGAGAGATGGGTTTATTACAGCAAAACTTAACTTTAATAATAATAGTTTCTTCGACTAACATTATAATCTCTGTTAAGAAAGAATAAAATAAAGACTAGAAATTAGATTAATGTTTATTAGTTATTCTTCCGTTATGTGTCATGTTTTAATAAGTGTACTATCTAGCTCGAGGAAGCATTTGAGATGTTATAGAATCTTATCATCACACTCTTTTTTATCTCGCTTCTCTTATTCCATTCCTCCTGTTTGCTTTTCTTTCCTTTACAACGCTGGAGGCCCTAATGAATGCTAAGCAAGCGCTGTACTATAAGTTAATAAGGAAACTGTTGTGTAAATGTTAATTTTTGTTAACTGCTGAAGGGTCTCCCCATAGACAGTAGCAGATCTGGTTGGTATTGGATCCCTTATTCATCTGACCCCCAAAGTCATGCGTGTTGTTTACTGTAATAACAGTTGGGTAAGATAATATCTCTCAGCCGGGCGTGGTGGCGCATGCCTTTAATCCCAGCACTCGGGAGGCAGATTTCTGAGTTCGAGGCCAGTCTGGTCTACAGTGTGAGTTCCATGACAGAGAAACCCTGTCTCGAAAAACCAAAAAAAAAAAAAAAAGATTATATCTCTTGTTTCATCTAGTCAACAAGGTTATACATTCTCCTCTGTAGCCTCTTACCCCTATTCAATCTCCTTGAATATTTCCTTCAGTTACTATTCTTCAGTTCACAGATAATGTCTAACTTGGATTCCGTGACAGAGACAATAGATACATAATCACTTCCTTTAGCTTTGTTTTCTCCAAAAACTATAGAGAATTGCTTATGTAATGCTCTTTGCTAATTATGAAGGTTATTATTATTATTATAGCCTGTGGAGCTTTTTGGTGTTGTGGAAGATTTGGGGTTTTGTTTTTCTCATACAATATATTCTGTCCTGTTTTCTCATCTGCCAACATGTCCTCTCCACCTCCTTACACGACAACTTCATATGACATTCATGTGGTATTTCTCTTAACCTCTCTCCCTCCCTCCTATTGTTCCTCCTTCCCTCACTCAAAACAAAAATCAATGTTTTTCCAATGGAGTGTCCCTGAGTATATCAACCACACTCTAGGGCAAGACCTAATGCCAAGGCGTAATTGACCAATACAGAAGCACTCTCATGTTTTCGTTTGGCTTTATTTATTTATTTATTGGTCTTAGTGGGATTTTTTTGTTTGTTTGATTTGATTTTCTTTTTTTTTAATTGGTGATTTTACTTATTTTTATTTCAAGTGTTAACTCCCTTCTGGGGTTCCCCTTCACAATCCCCCTATCCCATCTTCTTCCCCGCTACCTCTGGCCTAACCCTTTGTTATTTTCCTACATAATGTAAGAACAGAGAAAAAATGCTGATGTGCCTGTGAGTGTGTAGGTTAATCAGGATGTCTTTACTCAGGATGTCTTCAATCAAAGGTGATAACCCCTGTTCTTAAAGACAAATACAACAGTTCCCTTCTCTCTGATCTCAAACAAGGCACTGCTGGCTCAAAATAGATGGACAAATTTCTCTTTAAAAGCACCTAAGGTACAAATGTTAATTGCATGTATCCATCTTCTCCATTGGGAAAGTGCTGTACTCTGCCAGAATCGAATTGAGAGGAAAACAGTGGGGTGACTTCTGAGGACAGTCAAGCACTGTGCACAGCAAACAACTGACCTTATTCAGTGAATTATCATTTTAAAAACTGTGTTAAGGACTGCACAGAGTAGCCGGGTGTGGTGGCGCACGCCTTTAATCCCAGCACTCGGGAGGCAGAGACAGGCAGATTTCTGAGTTCGAGGCCATCCTGGTCTACAGAGTTAGTTCCAGGACAGCCAGAGCTACACAGAGAAACCCTGTCTTGAAAACCAAAAAAGAAAAAAGAAGGAAAGACTGTATATAGCAAGACAGTAATGTAAACAGAGGATTTAACTGTAGGCAAAGAGCTCTAGGAAGGAACAGGAGACTTTATTATAGTTTTAACACTCGTCATAGAAAGAATAGATAGTAAGATGCATATGAAATCATTACTGCAGTTTCTGTTTTCCTGCATGGCAAAGCCTATAAGGTATGAAACTGTGCCCACTAAGAAAGGATGGTGCAAGGGAGTTCTAGTATCTGCAGAAAGTAGAGTAAGGATCTAACACTTACCCAGAGAGTGCAACGTGGTATGACAGAAGAGAAACGAAGAAAAGCCTCAGGAAACTTAAACCATCTGCAGAAGTCAGCGGAGGGATGCCAGAAATAGAACCAATACAAAAAGATAAAAAGAAAGCAATGAAAAATTAATTACAGCCCCAAGCTTAATCATTCACATCCAGACAGAGTCAGCTTACAGCTTACTGGATTGTCCGCGATACCCTTCATGCATGCTTACACTTCCGCACTACACAGCCAAGGATTCCAGTTGAGATTCCTTTTTTAAACTATCCAAAGAACTCCAGCTTTGTTCTGTGGGAATAAGTCTGGTCTAATGGGCACTTTTAGTGTGTGATTTTTTTTAAATTTTTCCTTGTTATTTTCAAAATGCAATGGACTCATGAGTTTTTTATTTTGTATATGCGAATAGCATATAATGGAATCCATATCAGTGTAAAGAAATATTGATCTTTTTGGTTAGATTTGTTTTCAAATCTTAGACTATGTATCTGGCAATGAAAGTCACAGGAGTGTGCTTCCTTAACCTATGCAAAGACCTGGTCTCAATCCTCAGCACCTTATACATAAATATATGTTAGAGTGTGATATACAATTTTGACAAGATTAGTGATAGAACGCAACTGTAGGCCCCAGGTAAAGGAAATGCAAGTAGCGAATGGTCTGTGAGGTACCAGCCAACCATAAGCAAACGGAGTCTGGGAGCCAGGAGGACAAAGTGTCTCCGCAAGTCTCGGTCAACTAAAATGGCTGTTCACAACTACCTTGCTTTGTTTCTGTTGTAGTGCTGGGAGCTCAACTCAGGTTGATCCACACATGCTAGGTATGCCCTCTACCATGGAGCTATAGTCCTGCCCTATTGAGTTGAATTACGAGAGAACTGGGCAGAGACACACTTAGTGAACTTGGCAACCTGTAAGTTCCTGGCACATTCAAGAAAGCAAGAACACGAGGGAAAGAGATAGTGAAGAAGCAGATGACACAGGGCCAGACTGAGCTTTTGTTTTGGTGAGGGTGGGGTTGGAGGTAAAAGAAACCCAGAAACCGATGGCAATGCTTCAATTCTGAGCACGTGGAATGTGTTCGCCATTACAGTTAATGGTATAGGTTAATGAATTCCAGCTTCACAACAAACTCTTGTAAGTAACTAGATCTTATTGCTCCTGTTAAGCAGATAAGGACATCCTGCCTAAACTCATACTGAGAAAGAGACAGTTACTCTTAGCCCTTGATATGTACACTGATACAGAGCAGTAGGCTCTGCCTGTTAGGGGTTGGTGAGATGGCTTATTGGATGAAGGGCTTGAAGTGCAAGCCTGACAGCCTGAGTCCCATCCTCAGCACCCATCCACGTCAAAGAAGGAGAGAACGCCACAAAATTGTCCTTTGACCTGCATGCATGTGCGACACACACACACACACACACACACCATCATTATCACCGTAAGAATTCTGTGGGTGGAGAAATGACTCTGTAATTGAGAGCACATTCCGACTCTTGCAAAGGGCGAGAGTTTGGCTCCTAACACTAACATCAGGGGCTCACAGCCTCCTGGAACTCCAATTTCAGGCGATGTGACAACTTCTTTTGGACTCCGTGGGCACCTGCAGTCACGCATGCACATACCCCCTCGCCACCACACACAATTTAAAAAAAAAATTTGCTTGGGAGAATTACAAAAGTTTTATTTTTCTTCCAGCTCTTCAATAAAACAAAAATAATTTCTCAAAACACTAGGCATATGTGAGAAAGTGTTAAATATTTAGGGAAGGTGGTGTAACTCAGTGGTGATCATATGCCCAGCGTGTAAGTGTTCCTAAGTTCCACCCCAGGCACAGTCAAAAACATCCAATACTGCCTTGAGCTTTGTGTCATGTATTTAAATGGGTAGAAGGAAAAGTCTTAAACTGAAGGTACGATGCACAAAGGTGGACTCTTGGCTGTTTCTCTCTGCAGTGTGGCTGGGGTCGGGAGATGTTGACTTCTCACCTTAGCAGTAGTCACTGGACCTACCTCACTAGATGGTTGTATGGGACTGTTTCAGCAGATGTGGATTTACAGTAAGACGGGTTGTAACTGTTGCTGCTGTCACTTTTCTTATGGTCATCATTATCATTATTGTCCCCTCTCTGCACACTGTACATTGGTACATGCATTCTCATGCAGAAAAAAATAGAAGCTTGTGGGTTTTTCTTTTTTTAACTGAGTGCAGTGAAGGCAGAGAGCAGGGAAGGAGCGGGGCGATGGCTATGGCATACATAATAGCCTTCCTTAAATAGCTATCACATTGTGTCTTAGCATTTAAGCAAAAAAATTAAAAACCTACCTAATTACATTAAATTGCTTTGCTTGAAAAACTCCTATTTCAAAGTAATAATTTCTGAAAATGATATTTTCACTGTTTCATGTGAAACACACCATAATCACTATAATTCTAAGGAGATTATATGCAAATGTTAAGAGCATTAACTTTTTCTTTATTATAAAATATACATTATGTTAAAGTATATAAACTCATCATAAGGTGATTTTTCCTCATTAAGACATCATTACAATCTAAATGTTTCCAATAATTCATTGTTGGGCTGAAGAGATGGCTTAGCCTTTGCTATGTAATCCTGATGAACCAAGTAGAGACTCAGGAACCCATCCATGTAAAGGTGGAAAGGGACAAGTGACCCCAGAAAAGTTTTTATCTGACCTCCACACCTGTACCACATACATACATACACACACATACATGCACACACACATGCACACACACATACACATACTCCCACACCATATATATATATATATATATATATATATATATATATATATATATATATACACAAAATTAATACAACTTAAAAATTAAATAAATTCAACTTTACATTCCCACTTAAATGAAAACCCAGTGTTACTACAATCATACACAATAAGTAGCATCTAACCAGGAGAAAAGGAGGAAGGGTAGTACAAAGAGAGAAGGAGGAAGGAGAGATATACAACACTAAGGATGTTTGAAAAAGCCATAGGGAAACATTATTTTATAAGCTTACCTAAAAACACATGTGTAATATATATTAAGTGTATAATATTATATATTATTATATATTGTATAATGTTATGAGTGTCTATTATTATATATTATATACTATGTGGTTAATATATTTTATGTTATGTGTAATATATTACATTAAAACACATTATACATTTAATATATATTAAGTGGAGTTATATGACATAGGGTGATAATGCTTACCCCCAAAATCATAGACTATCTAACAAAATCCCCAGTGCCAGCCATGGGAAACCTCTCTTAAAATCGTTGGTCAGGGGGTTCCAAGTGACTCCCAAAACAATGTAGGCTGTTGACATTGTCCTTGGTTGCCTTCAGAACTTGAAGGTAAGACTTTATAGCTAAAGATAACACACACTTTGGATACAAGACTTGGAGTAATTAAGCTGGAATCTTTATCCCCAAGAATTGGTTCACATAATATGGAAAGGTACTGTACAAAAGAAAAACAGTCAAAAGTCCTACCCAGATGTAAAATCTGTGGACCATGCCACGAACTAGTATGGCAAGATGTCTGTTGCAGGAAATATTTAAAAAGAACTGCCAAGTTCCCGCACTCCACTCAGCTACTCTCTGCCCAGAGCTCTCGAGTTCCCTTCACTGCCACACCAGCCCCACACAGTGGCCATCCACCCCGCCGTCAGCTACACCACCACCCAGCAAACCAGTAGAAACAAAACTCCAGAGGCTTATAATTAACAAGTCAGATTTATATACCAATACATTCTCAATTCACAAGATGCCAATACAATAATTTCAGAACCAATTGATGATAAAAGCTGCCTGCCTAGATTAGACAAATTATCCCAATTACTCTATCCTTCATGATATCATAGCTACCTGTGGCTATTTAAAACAACACAGGATCAGGATCTTCTTCCATCTTGGTTTCTCTCTCTCTCTCTCTCTCTCTCTCTCTTTCTCTCTCTCTCTCTCATTGCTCTCTTTCTGCAACTCTTAGCTCTGCCTCCCTTTTCCCTGGCCAATCGCAAGCCGCCTCCTGCACTAATATTTTAATGTAATTGGACAGGGAAAATCCTGCCACAGATATCCCCACGGATTCAATAGTGGTACTTGTATCCTCAGGGTAACTAACAACTCTCTAACTGGACTTAAGGTTCACTCAGTAGAATGGAAATCATGCCTGGTACTAGAAACCTAGCTTACTAGCCATGGCTGAAGATTTCATAGACCCTAGAGAAGAACCTACTGCTGCAGTTTTCTTAAACCAGTATGATTTCTAACTGCATTCTGAAAATTCCTACTTATACCCAAAGATAAATGTAGTTCTTGCTACTCATCAGGGAAGCTTCTTTTTTTGCAGCAGATGGAGACTATTACAGAGAATCACAAGTCAAAATATAAAGAGTAAGTAAGTGGCTCTGTGGTGCCTAACCCCAACCGAAACATCTGCAATACAGTCCCTTCAGCTAATCAGGGAATACCAAGGAAGGAGGAGTGGAGAGATTGTAAGAGCCCGTGTACCAAGAAGCCTGCAGCAAGATAATGTCTTCTACATATAACAGGGATGCTCTACTCATGAACTCTACAGTGTGGTTACCTGCACATGAGTATACTAGTTAATTTGCCAACATGGATGGGGACAATTTTCACAAGGACCCATCCTAGACAAAAAGCTCCAGGAAGTCAATTGCTGCTGAGGTAGAATCAGAGTCAGTTTTCTCCAGGGACGAGAGCCCTTTGATAGGTTTCCCAATATGAAGTGGTCAACTTTAAAATATGGACATAAGAGGAGACAATAGGTTGTATATTTGTGTATAAAACAATAACTATAGAAGAAGTTATGAACTGGAGAAGCGGTGGGAACTACATGAAAGGAGTTAAGAGAGGAAAAGGAATTCTCAAAATGTTTTAATTAGAAACATGGAGATAGACTGTGTTGCCTAGGTTGTTTCCATGCCAAAGTTGTACCGTTCCTTACATTCTTTTTAGCTGTTCTCACACATTGCTGCTCTACAGCCCTTTAGACTCAGAATGTATGTACTTGGGAATTCCACAGTTGCTTTTCACGTCCTTTTATTCCATGATCTTAGCTTGTATATATGTGAAAGGAAAGATTCAGCAAGTTATTTTTAGCTTGTGAAGAGAAGAAACTCTTCTATTATCCACTTATTTCAAATAGTTGACTCTCCAATTCAAATATCANGGGGGGGGTGTTGACTCCTATGAATTGCCTCAGAAGAAAGGATCATAATGAATGAGCCATCTGCACTCATTTCCCCAGGTGTCAAAGAAGATATAGATATAAAACTGCAGCATTTCTGCAGTCATTCAAAGGTGAGCCAACTGTGTTCAGTGAGTGTAGTGGTTGTAATCCTTACTTCTTTACTTGTTGGCATCATATTTCTTCTCAGTACTTAGATTCCTCATTAGCGTTTGGTCCTGACTATGAATCCAAGAAGCTGTTATATCCTCACAATATACAGGTCTAGGGTGTGACTCAGCACAGTTGGTTGTTTTTGTGGGGTTTATTGTTGTTGTTTCTATTTGGTGCTAAGCATCAAACCTAGGACCTTGCATATGCAAGCTACATCCATAGTTCAGCACAATTTTAAAGAGTCTGTTGTTTTACAAAGTGTACAGAGAGCTTCAGAGACTTCAGAGAGGAATGAGAACTCTCCATTATAACACTTATCAAGGACAACAGGAGCCAGCCGTGGGGACCCGTGCCTGTAGTCCCAGAAATCAGCGCACTGGAAACACAGCAGGCAGAAGCAAACAAATATGGCGCTCCAGTCTATGGGGACTATGTAGTGAAACCTTTTTTTGAGAGAGAGAGAGAGAGAGAGAGAGAGAGAGAGAGAGAGAGACTAAGAAAAGGAGAAAAGAGGCATAATTGGAGGAAGTGACTGTGTGAAGTGTCCATGTTTAAGCTGAACATAAATAGCAAAAGTGGTGGCATTGTCCTTTTCCTGATCAATTTACTAGCCTCTGCAATGGGGTAGCCTCTATAGTCAGCATTTTTTCAAAGCCAAATATCCCACAGGATATCAACCCTCTCAGGCTCTCTCTTTTTCACGGCTGCCAGACCTGGCACCTCCCACAGGATGTAGAAGGAACGCTGGAAATGCAAACCCGACTGGTTTTGTTTTTCAGTTGAACACCTTGGCCAAATGTCTTCATAGAAGGAAGGCATGGGAACTGCTGGTTTTAAACTGTCTGCAGGTTGTCATTTGTCTGCATTCCCCTCTTTCTTGTTGGTGTAAGTAGCACAGGGTTGGCTGTTCTGTCCTAAATTAAATGCAGTGTTTTATAGCAAGTGCATGGTTTCTGCACATGACATAAGCCATACTTAGTTTGCCTTAGAACGATGGCAGAAACATTGCAGATTTAGACTGTGAAACCTTCTGCTGAAGCAGACCCAGCCAGCTTTTCAGCTTTCAAAGCTGCTCTGTGTGAAGCAAGCAGTACGTCAGGAAATCTGTTGCTGGGACACCCTCTTCATATCCTTTTCCTAAGAAGATTTGACATGAGAAAGAGGCATAAGCTATGTGCAAAGATCACAAACATTGAAGCAGCAGCAGAGTATTGGAGAGCCTTTCCAACACCAGGCCACCCACATGCCTGAGGAGAGCCTCCCAGAAAATACTTCCCTTGACTTCTGGAACAAGTGGCAATCGCACTGCCCATACAACTGATCCTCTGCTTCTTCCTGCGGGTGTTTCCTTAGGTAGAGAAAAATAGAATGTAAAAGTCATCGATTATCCTCCTGTAAAGTTAAGAGCAGTTTGCCTTAGGTTGCGGTGATTAACAGGGTTAGGTCAGTGGCCTGGTTTCTTTGTGAAACAAGACTGTACAAAAAGATTCTCAGTTACTAGTAATGAGGAGTTTGTTTTCTTCCCTCAGTGGGAAACAAATTAGCTCAATTCATGAGAGTGGTTTCTTTTTCTCCTTGTCCTTTTCACTTAAAGAAACAGTCTTGCCTTTCATGGGAAGTTTTCTAAAGTTAGAAAGGGAGGGAGGGGTAAGCAGGAGAGCGAGGGGAGGTTCCCATTACCAAGTTTTGACCTTTTTCCCCCTGTTTTGTTTTGTTTTGTTTTGTTTTGTTTTGTTTTGTTTTGTTTTGTTATCCGAGACAGGATTTCTCTGTGGAGGCCTGGCTGTCCTGGAATTCACTCTGTAGACCAGGTTACAGGTCACTCAGAGACCCACCTGCCTCTGCCTCTTGAGTGCTGGGATTAGGTGTGTGCAACCACCACCAGGCTCCCTCCTTCTATTTTGATTTTTGTTTTTGTTTTTGAGACAGAGGTTTGAAATGTGGCCCAAGCTGGGCGTGGTGGCGCACGCCTTTAATCCCAGCACTCGGGAGGCAGAGGCAGGTGGATTTCTGAGTTCGAGGCCAGCCTGGTCTACAAAGTGAGTTCCAGGACAGCCAGGGCTAGACAGAGAAACCCTGTCTCGAAAAACAACAACAACAAAAAAATGTGGACATATTGACCTCAAACTCATAGTGAACCTCCAGCCTCAGCCACCTGAGTTCTAGGTTTATAGGTGTGCACCACAGTGCCCAGCCAACTTTAGATCATTAATGGTATTTTTCCAAACTTGAGTATGAAATAATTTATTAAACCAGACTCTTTTAACTCATGGTAGGATAAGAATTAAAATATAAATAATAATAAACAGCTTTTTTCTCTATTTTAAAAACTATTTAAATTTATTTATGTGTGTGTGTGTGTGTGTGTGTGTCAGAGAGAGAGAGAGAGAGAGAGAGAGAGGAGAGAGAGACATGTGTGCAAGTACCCATGCAAGCTAGAAGAGAGCTTCCAATGCCCTGAAGCTGAGTCTTACTGTTCTGAGCCAACTGATTTGGGTGCTGGGTATCTAACTTGGTTCCTCTGCAAAAGCAATAGAGTTCTCACTCTCTGAATATCTCTCCAGCCCCATTATTTATTTTGATTACATGTATGTATGTATGTATGTATGTATATATGTATGTATGTATGTGGTGTGTGTGTGTCCCATGGTACTTGGGTAGAAAGCAGAGGACAAGTAACAGGAGTTGGTCTCTCTTCTCACATTTATGTCTTGGGACTTGAGTTCAGTTTGCCCATGCCTTTACCCCATAAGCCATCTCACTGGCCCTCAAGAAATTTTAAAGTAGGCCCTGAAATATTTTTTAAAGACAACCATCTTTAACTCTCCCAGGCACTGAAGTTATAAACAATATTTTCAAGATGAAGTTAATTTTATTTTCAATTTTCCCATTTAAAAGATTTTTTATGGGTAATGGAGAGATGGCTCAATGGCTTGTCAATTTCCTTTACCATTTGAGCAATCTTGCTGATTCAAAATTTTTTTTTCAAATTTCTTTTTTTTTTTTTTTTTTTTTTGGTTTTTTTAAGACAGGGTTTCTCTGTGTAGCCTGGCTGTCCTGGAACTCACTCTGTAGACCAGGCTGGCCTCGCACTCAGAAATCCGCCTGCCTCTGCCTCCCAAGTGCTGGGATTAAAGGCATGTGCCACCACCGCCCGGCTTAAATTTCTTAGTGGTAATTATTAGCACATTGTGAAAGAAGAACCAAGAATAAATGTCAAAGTGACACTCTTGGAGACTGGAAGGATTGCTGAGTGTTTGGTGTGGAATCATGAATCCTAGAGTTCAGATCATAGAACCAGACAAGCCCAGAGGCCCATTCAGACAGCTCTGTAACCCAGATCCAAGAGGAAGAAGGCACTGGAGCATTACTGGGGCTTGCTGCCTTCCAGCCTGTCAGAAAAGACATGAACTCAGGTTCAGGGAGAGATCCTGCCTTAAAGATAGGTAGGTAGAGCATGAGAGAGAACACTTGATGCCTCTGGCCACATACACTCACACATCCAGCGCACATGCGTGTACACATACACAGACACACACACACATACACACACTCACTCACAGGCACACAAATACGTAAATCTTTTTAAAGCAATGTTCCTGACAGCAGCCAGGGTAAAAAAAAAAAAAACCGTATGAGATCAGTTAAGTATCCATATCTCTAGCAAACAGAGCCCAAGCTAACAGCATGTGATACAGGAGCCACATGAGTTCTGCTTCCTAACTGCTTGTATCTTTGATAATCGGATGAAGAGCAGCAGTGTTGTTTTCAATGTGCTGAGTCACTGGCAGGGAAGAATGACAATCCTCCTCCTTCTCTTCTCCTTGGCAGTTCATCCTTTCTGAAATCACAGGATGATCCAACCCTGCCTTATGCTGCCTGTCTTGTCCTGTCCACAGCACTCCTCTGCTGTTGCTTGGCCACTGTATTCAGGCAATGAGACATGAGCAGGGAGTTTGATTATGTAAAAAATGCTCTGGCTGCTAGGTAGGTATGAGGAAAAACAACTTCTGATTTTTTCACCTTTTTTTTTTTTTTTTTTTTTGGAGACAGAATCTCACTATGTAGCCCTGGCTGTCCTGGAACTCACACTGTAGACCAGGCTGGCCTTGAACTCTTAGAGATCCACCTGCCTCTGTCTCCCCAGTGTTGGGATAAGGTGTGTACCACCGTGGGCAGCTAACTTCTGATTTTCTAATCAGATAATATTTCTACTCATGGTGAGGTATTATTGACTGTTTTCTCTCAATATTAAACATTTGCTAGGGATTTATACTAACAAGAAAACTATAAAGTAATTTTGGTTCAGCTAGTGAGTATTTTTTGGCAGGGGTAGGGGGCTGGTAATATTAGCTGTAGCTTTGGGAAAGTTAACAAACTTGACAATATACTCATTTAGTTCTTATTTAGTAAATCTTAAGCTAAAGCCAAGAGTCACTGATAGAAGACCTCTAATAAAATTGTGAAATATTAACCTCTTGAGTTTTGTATTATTTGTGAAATAAGATATCTGCTCTTGATAACACCCATAATTACCCACACCTAATTTTCATTACCTTACAGTATGAGAAAAAGTAATCTTTGAAATTAAGAGCATCGAGATTCTATACTTTAGTAAACAGAAAAAAATTTAAGTTTATAAATGAGTCACTTTAAAAATTTTTTGTTACACTTTTATTTATTCTTAGTGGGTGCACACATTCCAGGATACATATATGGAGGGCAGAGGACTCTATGCCAGAAGTTGAACTTGTATTGTTAGTCTTTATTGAACTGCCTTTTAGCTGAGCCAGTTCACCAGCCCAAGTTGATTATGAGTAAAAGAGGAACTTCCACATTTGGCTATAACTTTTTTGGAGATTAGTTTTTATATATTTGTCAAGAGCATTCAAACTATTCATGACTTCTAAATGTGAACAGGTACTCTTACATTTCAAATTCTACTGGAAATTGCCTTTAAAAGAAATTACCTTTCCAAATTATGCACAAGCATGCAACTTCTGTGTTTAATGCAGATAAAACACATGTAGGTTCTCAAAAAGGGATTATTTATAGAAGGCATATAATATACTTATACCCGATATGTTTAAGTAATTCCACACTAATACAAGAATGCTTGGATAATGTATCTTACTAAAACTTACTGTAAGGCTACCTATATATGCAAATCTTGAAGCACAGAGAATTTAATGGGTCTGGAAAGTGTGATGTGATATTGAATAGTAAGAGCCACAAAACCAAGGAGGCAGGTTTCTACTCGCAGGCAATGGAAAGGGTTGGATAGAGTCACTTTGCCATTCAGGAAAGTATCCGTCTATGGATATTTTCCTGGCCACACTCATTTGAGGGTCCCAGAGTGTTTCTTGCTTTTGGGGGCACTCTGAGGTTGAAACGCCAGCAGAGGAATGTGGAGGTGTGTTTATAAGATAAGCACATTTGGGGTGTGTTAGTGGGTTTATTTTTATTAGTTCTTTGAGATCTTCACATAGTGTGTTTTGATCATACTCTTCACCTCCTACTTCCAACTTTCCCATAGCTACCCCTACTCTACTTCCTTACCCATCCAAACTTTGAGTCCTTTTTTTATTTTTCAATCCTTTAAGACCAACTTGTATTGCCCGTAAAATTATGTGATGGTGTTTGCCCCAATATAAGAACCCTGATCTTTTTCCAACCTTTCCTCCTTAGGGAAATTAAGATATTTAAGATACTCTAATATTTAAGGAAAGGCAACCAACTTCCATTTAATACAAACAAACAAACAAAACAGACCTGGGCTGGGCTGGGAGATAATTCAAGTCAGAGGGCCTTGCTAGTTCAAGGACATGACTTTGACCCTAGAACTCACATAAAATGTTGAGCTTGGTGGTATGTTTTCACAATCCAAGCTCTGGGGATCTAGGAACAGTAGGACCCCCGAGGTTTGCTTGCTAGTGAGTCCAACCTAACTAGTGAGCTTCTGGCCAACAACAACAACAACAAAAACCTGTCTTGAAGGAGGTAGGCAGCCCCCCTGAGGAAGACACCCAAAGTAAGTTGTGTGTCATCAGACATGAACTATGCATCCTTACACACTCAAACACACACACAGAAGCACAAGCATACACATCTGCAAACTTATGCTAAAGCATTTAGTCTACCTGTTTTTAGGGTAGTTGTAAAACTCTCCTTAGCTTAATGAGACTTTAGCCTCCAGACCATGAAGTGAGCAGGAGAGATGACTCCGGGTAAAGGCTCCTGCTCTCAAGTCTCAGAATCTAAGTGGGATTTCCAGAGCCCACATAGTGAAGGGAGAGAATAGACTCCCACAAGTTGACCTCTGACCTCCATGTATGCATTGTAACATGTGCGCTCTCACCTATACACATACCTCCACACATGATTCTACACACGAATGGAAAGTGCAATGTAAAAAATAGCTCTCCCTAAACTCAGAGATAAACTTAGATGTATTTTCTCTGCAGGTTTAAAGCTGTGTTTGTTGTCTGTGCGCTCGCTTATTGGTTAAGGAATTGTTCAGGTTTTTCTAAATTGTTTTTTGCTGCTATGGTGGAAATCTACAAAAATGGGTTAATAGACTATTTTGGGCCCATTGTTCGGAACACATTTATCTTAGAAATGGTTACCATAGAGATGGGCACACATTGTGTGATTCTACAGCTGGCAAGTCAGAATCATCTAAGCTACTAAGACGTAAATAGCCATATATACACAGACACTCAACAAGCCATACACACCGAAGCCTTTCCCCTGTTTCTGTAAAATAACATGTATTTCAGCAATGCTCCAGGTGGCAGAAGGGAAAGTAAAGTCTACACATTTAAAAATGTACAGTGTCAGCAAAACCATTTTTAAATTGTAGTCTGAGTCAAGTTCAAAGGTTCCTAATGTGTTTGTAAAAGAAGGGTTCTGTGTAGTGGTACACATCTGTAACACCAGTGCTTGGGAGTTGGAGGCAGGGAGATCATTCAAAACCATCCCTAACTACAGAACCAATTCAAGGCTAGCTTGAATACAACCCTCCCCCCACCAAACATAAGAGTAAATAAGCAAAAAACACATCGTATAAATTAAATACCAATGCCATGTTTCACTAACTAGATATAGTCAAGTTATTTTTGATGGGCTTCTGTAGTTTATCTTCTTCAGGTAAGGTGCTACCCTGGTCATTTTGAAGCATGGCACCTAAGTTGACCTGTATGAGACCCTTAGGAGATTAACATTCCTTTAAGAAGGGAGATGAGGACATTATGAGTCTCAAGAGGCTTGTGAGTTCCTCATTCCATTCCTCCCACCTCAAGATTTCAGTCATCACTGTTCAAGAAGCAAACAGTTGACTGGGATGGACATCTTGGTAGAGCTTTTTAATGAGTCACCTGTGTTCCTGTAAGCAACATTGCTAATCTCACTGATGTACTCAACTGAATTTTGAGAGAATCCTTTGAACCTTTGGTGCTCTCTCTCTCTGCCTGTAATAAAAAGACATTGCTTTATCTCTCTCCCTCACCCTCTCTCTCTCTCTCTCTCTCTCTCTCACACACACACACACACACACACACACCACGTAATGGCATCTGTATTTGATTCCTATATCCTATGTTTGAATAATGTATTTACTAATTTAAATTTACTTATTTTATTTATTGTGTATGAGTGTTTTGCCTGCATGTATAACGTAAATCACATGTGTGCCTGATGCCCATGGATGTCAGAAGTTAACCATGTAGGTACTAGAAACTGAATCCGGGTCCTCTGCAAGAGCAATTGAGGGCCAGAGCCGTTTCTCCACCCCAGCCCAGCCCAGCCCAGCCCCCACCTTTTAAAAAACAATGCTTGTGAGTCATCAGTTCTGAAAAGGGTTTTAACAAAATCAAGTTATCCATGAGAGACCATAACTAAATCAACACTTTAGTTTTCTAATTGGTCCTCAGACATATTTCCTTCAGCTCGTGTAACAGTATTTGATTATGGCATTCCTGATGCCCACAAACACTCTAAACCCAAATAGCTACCATTGTCTTTGAGACTTCCATAAGCTAGTATGTGTAGTAATCTTGGCTGTCAGCTAAGACCTGCCTCTGTGGTGACTCCCTGGGTCACTTCCTGGAAGGATTAAGTGGGGAGAAAGACAGGGTAGCAGGCAAGGTTTTGCTGGCAGTGGCTGAGAGGGAAATGCACTGTTGACCTTTGTCCACCCACCTCAGCTCCTGGGGGGTGGGGGTGGGGGTCTATGTTGTCACCTTTGCAGCTGGCCATCCTCCACTGGTCACAGCCCAGCTCTCTCAGCCTTCAACTTCTTCAGTACCCGATTGGAACTGCATGGGCATCCCATCTGTGAACTGAGTACCCACCAATTTCCCAGTCTCTCCAGCAAGCCAACAGCCATAGTTAGACAGCCCATAGCCTGTAAACCAATCTAATAAATCCCCTTTGTAATATGTATTCATCCTTTAAGTTTGTTCCTCTAGGGAACTCTGATGAATACACAATGTAAATATTAATTTAAGCTTTATACCCAGGACATGTCCCTGAAAACACAGTTTAAGTTTTACATCTATTTTTGCAATAATGGGAATTTTCTAAATCTGTGATTTCTTTTTTCTAACCTTTTTTAAAAAATACCTATTTTATATATGTTTATGCCTGCTCCATATGTGTGCAGGAGCCCATGAAGTTCACAATGAGAGTTTCAGATCTCCTGGAACTGTGGTTACAGAGTGTTGCGAGCTGGTTGCCACATGCTACTCTGCAAGAACAACAAAACGCTCTTAACCGCAGAGCCACCTCTTCAGCCCCTCTGGGTTGATTTCTTTAAAAAATCTTGTCAATTTTTCTGAAATTAGAATACATCTTAAAATCAATAGTATCTTAAATGTAGCATTGTTCAACTGGAAATATTTCTCTGTGTTGATATATCAGTAATGATATGTCTTATAGTGAATGCTCTGTAAAATTCAGTGAGATATATTTTACTGTACCTTCCTAGCCTTTGATTAGGGCCCTATAGTCAGACACTCAGACACTCAGAAGTGTGTATCAGTTGGTTTTATGGGTGAAGTTTTTGAGGCATAAATGGTTGTAACAGCTTTTTTTCTATTGGCGGCAGCCATCAGGTGAGCCAAGATGGGTGCATACAAACACATCCAGGAGCTGTGAAGGAAGAAGCAGTCGGACGTGATGCGGACGGACATGATGCACTTTTTTCTGAGGGTCCGCTGCTGGCAATACCGCCAGCTGCACAGGGCTCCCCGCACCACCCTGCCTGATAAAGCTCCAAGACTTGGGTACAAGGCTAAGCAAGGCTATATCATTTACAAGATTCATGTCCGCCCTGGTAGTCGCAAACGCCCAGTTCCTAAGGGTGCAACTTACAGGGCAAGCCTGTCCACCATGGTGTTATAAATAAAATGTATCTAGGAAAAGTGGAGTTCTGAATTCTGGCCTACACTGCTTTTCTCTACGTTTGGGAGGGAAAAATCTGCTTTTTTTAGGCAATGCAAAGTAGTTAAATAATACCCAAAATTCTCAAATAATTAATATTTGTAGGGAATGCAAAAGGTTCTATTTCTGTTTTATTGCTTCTTTTTATATTATTATAACATAAATAAGGCCATACAAATATGATACAGACACATTTTGGAACCAAAAACGTTCCATTAACAAATTCATTTATGAGGCACTGAATTCACAGAGGAAATTTGCACTCAAGCTGGCTTTAATTGAACTAATTTCTAAATGTCTTTCAAAAGATCAGAGAGCAGGTGCCAAGACCCTCACAAGCTGCTTTCCCAGCGTTCACTGCAGGCTGCGCCTGTTCTGCCCTAGCGCATTGCAGATGGGATCACTAACGCCGGCCAGAAACTGTACCGCAAAGTGAAGGATTCTGACAGCAACCTTCATAAAAAGATTTTACCCGTGTAGTCATTCGGAATTAATAAAAATTATATATTGCCACGGCAGATTTTATCATGCGAAATGTCAGGCCATGTTGCACAGCAAGATGGAAGTGAGCCTTAAATCCCGGCAGACCTTCCACAGAATACCAGGTCTGCCGCTCACTGGTTCTGTGTATTTTAGTTACTTTATTGAAATTGAGGTTTTCAGATAGATTAGAGCCAATGCTGGGAAAATGCCCAGTGTACTACTTGGCATAGGTACTTTAAATCTGCTAAGACAGAGAAACCAAGCCAGTTCTGGTGGCACGGGCCCATAATCCCAGATACCCAGGATTCTGGGAAAGAAGGAACACCAGCCCAGGGCCTGCAGGAGTTACACATAGTGACTTTAGAGTCAGCCTGGACATCTTAGACCATTTCAGCCCAGGGCCTGCAGGAGTTACACATAGTGACTTTAGAGTCAGCCTGGACATCTTAGACCATTTCAGCCCAGGGCCTGCAGGAGTTACATATAGTGACTTTAGAGTCAGCCTGGATATCTTAGACCATTTCAGCCCAGGGCCTGCAGGAGTTACATATAGTGACTTTAGAGTCAGCCTGGACATCTTAGACCATTTCAGCCCAGGGCCTGCAGGAGTTACATATAGTGACTTTAGAGTCAGCCTGGACATCTTAGACCATTTCTGAAAACGGAAAACAGAAGGGGCGGGGGCTGGTTGACTGCTTGTGTGTTCAGTAACCGGGCCTGATACCTATTATCGTGGGAGGCAAGGAGGAAAAAGAAAAGGGAAGAGAGATATGAGAAATTATCTGTAGAGCAGAGACATGTTTCAGGGTGTATTGACTTAGCCCTTTGTTGTGAGACTTTTCCTGAGAAGCTCTAAAGACATGCGTCCCAGATAGAGGGCGTGGGGATACCACAGAAAGGACCCCCACTCATGTCCAGCGCAGTGAGTCAATTATTTTACCAGACTTACATACAGGAGCGTGGGTAACTCAAAGGCAGTTGCATCCAGAACATCCCACACCATCCATGTCCTACTGAAGGCAGCTGTAATACTGGAGCCTGCTGTACTACTGGGGCCTGCCCTACCCCATTGCCTAGTGCATTGCTTACAGCTGATATTACTTCAAGGAAAGGATGCCTTGGGTACCTTGACAGCTTTGGGAACCTACAGCCTCCCTCCATGAGGGAATTTTTTTGTTTTTTTGTTTTTTTGTTTTTTCGAGACAAGGTTTCTCTGTATAGCCCTGGCTGTCCTGGAACTCACTTTGTAGACCAGGCTGGCCTCGAATTCAGAAATCCGCCTGCCTCTGCCTCCCGAGTGCTGGGATTAAAGGCGCGTGCCACCACACCCGGCTTTGTTTTGGTTTTTGAGACAGGGTCTTTATATATCCCTGCCTGGCCTGGGACTCCCTATGAAGACCAGACTGACCTCAAACTCATGAAGACCCTCCTGCCTCTGCTTCCCAAGTGCTGGGATTAAGACATGAGCAGCCATGCCACGCCCACAAGGGAATAGTAGTAGTCTTGATCTCAGGAGAGTCTGATGTGGGTAATCACAACTGTTTTGTTCTAAGAAGGTTTCACCAAACTCTACCTTTTCCCTTACATTCATTCTGTCTACTTCTTTTCCACAATGATCTCTGAACCCATTGTCTATGTCTGCATGCATACGTGTGTGTGTATTGCATAATATTTATTATTATTTTCTGTGTCACAGCCTGACCAATTGTCTTAGTTATAATTCAATTGCTGTGAGGAGACACTGTAATCAAGGCAACTCTTATAAAAGAAAGTATTTAATTGGGGGCATGCTTACCATTTCAGAGTGTTAGCCCATTATCATCATGGTGGGGATTGTGGCAGTTTTCAGATAGCCATGGTGCTGGACAAGTAGCTTAGAGTGTTACATTCTTTAGGCAGCAGGTGGGAAGGAGAGGGGACAAACTGACTTGTAGGCAGCAGGGCCAATAAGCCTTGTATGGGCTTTTGAAACTTCAAAGCCCATTCATTCCCAGTGATACACCTTTCCAACAAAGTCACACCTCCTAATCCTTCCCAAACAGTTCCACTAACTAGGGTCCAAACATTCAATCATATGAGCCTATGGGGGCATTATCATTCAAACCACCACACCAGCCATATGCCTCCATTGTAACTACTACCTACTGCAAAACAGAAGCCTCTTTTGACTGGTAGCAGCAATTAACATGCATATGGAAAATTGACAGTCATACTGTGTAACAAATGGTAGTAGCCTTGACTTGGGGCCTATGATTTCCTCAGAGATTCTTGCCAGCCTTTATAGTAACAAACATTGGTTCCTTCTTGTGGGGAGGTACTGAGATATAACTGGAAGAGTTGCTTTTATTGATAAAAGTTATGCCATTGCACAGATTGCACCTGTGGCCACATATTACTTATCTAGCATAACACACAAAGTCCACAGCTGGGAAGGACCATTTACAGTTCTCTCAAAGCAATCTGCATACTGCATTCAAGCACTATGAATTGAAAGCCTCACAATCAGGAGGGAGCTTGCAGCTCTGCCCCAGCCTGATTTCTTCATGTTCTACCGGTTTAGAGTCTTCAGCAAATGTCTGGGTGGGGGTAATCAAGGGTTTGTACTCCCAGTATTGGGATGTTTTGCACAGTAACCTTAAGCACCTTTCCCCACCCATGCAGGTTGCCTTGTTTTTAAACTTCTATTTTCATTATTCTTCAATATGTCTTTTTCAAATCTGTAAGTCACTCAATGAGTAGCATTATCTAATGAGACCTTTGTACAGAGGTAGACATGATCTCAGAAGATCTACTGCTTTTTTCCCAATTGGGCTTGGGATTCACCAGCTAACAGGATAAAACAGCCTCCCAAATATAACCAAGATCCAGTATAGTATAAGCTAAAACTCATAGGGGGAAAAACAAGAAAAGACTCCACACGTAGATTTGACAAGCCTTGGTTGATGAGAACTTGGTGACAGTAGAGAGTTGGAACGCTATAAATCCAGAATCAAAATTATCTCACAAAGTCAATGAAATCCAGATTCCTCACAATTCTAGCTTCTTGTTTCTACTAATATTACTAATAATACTTAGTACACAAAGAAAGCCCTATTTGATTAGAAAAGAAATTAAAATTATAATGTTATCTGTTTTTTCATCTCTGATATGACTGTCCATTTAACTTCCCAGGTTGGAATCTAGTATAATGCCAAAATAATAAAACAAATGAAGTTACTAATCATAAATAAAAATTTTTAATAATTTGAACTTTATGTAGGTTTGAATAAGAATGGCCTCGTAGGTTCATATATTTGAATCCTTGCATTCAAATGCAAGTAGAACTATTTGAAAAGATTACAAGGATTAGGAGGTGTGGCCTTGTTGGAGGGAGTATTGCACTGGGAGTGAGCTTTAAGGTTTCAAATGCCCATGCTGTCACTGGCCAGGCGAGTGGCTTAGACCTCATTAATTCTTCATGAACCAGAGAGGAAAAAAAGGAAAGTAATTAAAATCTTTTACACAGGCAATATGCACAGACTCACACACTGTGGTTGGGCCTGACCACCTACCTCATGAACTCCACAAGTGTTTATGCATACTTACATGCATACACATATACCTACTTACACAGGTGTGTAAAGACAAACAGACATATACATATATACATTTGGTGGATGGAGCTGAGCCCCAAATGCCACACATATATACTTGGAGGGTAGATGGCAGAGCCTCAGCTGTCACACTTTATTCCTCCTCTCTGGCCTTCTTATACACTCTTAGACAAAAGGTCTTAGAAAATTACCTCATAGATAAAGTGTTACACAAAAGGGGAGTTACAGAAGGATGTTGATAGTTAGATACTGTGATGGTTTGTATATGCTAGGCCCAGGGAGTGGCACAGTTAGGAGGTGTGGCCCTGTTGGAGTAGGTGTGTCACTGTGGGTGTGGGCTTTAAGACCCTCATCATAGCTGCCTAGAAGTCGGTATTCTGCTAGCAGCCTTCAGATGAAGATGCAGAACTCTCAGCTCCTCCTGAACCATGCCTGCCTAGAAGCTGCCATGTTCTGACCTTGATGATAAGGGACTGAAAGCCTGAACCTGTAAGCCAGCCCCAATTAAATGTTGTCTTTATAAGAGTTGCCTTGGTCATGGTGTCTGTTCACAGTAGTAAAACCCTAACTAAGACAATTACAAAGCAGTGTTTCATCTATAAGCTTATTGTAGAGGCAAAGCAACAGTTCCCCATGGCCTTGCTTCATCACAGTGCACGCCTGTGGCTTCATCCTTAAACCTGACCTAAAATGGATGTTTTCCCTTCATCACAAATCTGTCCCAAGCCTATTTCTCTTTTTAGTGTGATTGTGAAAGCTCACTGTATTCCTTATTATGCAGCCTTTACTTACTATTCTATGAGACTGGGAGCATTTTGTTCTTGATTCTGACTTATATCTTTCTGACAAACCAGCTAAAATCATCTCCCAAAAATCTTCTTCCTAAAATTATTCGAATCAAATCAGGAATTCTATAAAATCATTAATTCATCTAAAAAGCATGAATTCATGAAAGTCCATCTTCATGTTGATCTGCAGAAATAGGGTGGGCTGATGCCCAGGAATCATTGGATTATGTAATGGTGATAGGAAGGGCGTATCAATAGCGTGATGCAATTCTGAGATGATGTCTCTTGGGGCCTCTCAAGGTTTACTCATCCCAGGCTTTGCAAAAATGGTGAACCGTCTCCAGGAAGCTTACTTGTGTGCTTTAGCCTTTCCTCAATGGCTCCTGACAATTACACATCTAGAGGCAAAATTATCTTTAGTTCTTTTAATAGTCATTCATTGGCTACATCTTTATCTGGTCTAACTGCCCCTTTTGAAAACTTAGTTTTTAATTTTTATTTTATGGGTACGGGTGTTTTGTCTATGTATATCTAGGAAACAGCTTGACATTATTTCCTTTTGTTTTATAACGTTAAACAAGTTGCAAAAACATTTCAACGTGGAACATGGCACTCAGGACAACTTGGATCAGTTTCTGGGCCACGGTCATTCCCATTTAGCCAAAAGGAAACTCCCCCTTTCTCCCTTTGAGATGAGACCTGTGTTTTGTAATTTAAGAAATTGTATAAAAAGATACCCATCACTTGTATTAAGTCCTCTGTCAAAAAAGGTAATGGGGCCTCTCAGATGACCCAGAGGGACTGTGCTTGCTTCAAATGCCTGGGAATGGGATTCAATCACGAGGACAAATGTAAAGCTGTAAGGGGAGAACAGGTGGTACAATGTCGTTCTTTGACTGTCATGTTTGACCCATTGCATGTATACAACTGTACATACACACTTTTTTTTTAATGAATCAGAAATTGAGGAAAACATCTTTGAAAAGTCATAGTGGGTTTAGCGCATCGGTGAGGGAATCTACTCTATCTACAATTTCCTAAACCGTGGTTGTTTTCTCGAAGCTGTCTAGGCTCCTCGTTGACCCTATTTTGCCATGGAAATGGCCTCAGTATGGGTGAACAGTCTCTCAACTGTTTTGGTTCCAGCTTCACTCAACCATACAGGACTGATTTTACAATTTGTAGCCCCAAACACAATTTCTCTGAGTGTGATATTCCATGTGTTTCCCAGTAGTCTGTCTATCCCCAGAATACTTTCTTGCAGGAGAGATGTGTACCGTTTGTGTGAACAGGCTACACCCGGATCAAGCTTAGTCCTCTCTCTTGCTTTGATTTAACTCCCTGTAGTCCGTCCCTCACTTAGCTCCAACGCTTTCAGAGGTTCCCAAGGATTAAGATGCATTCAACTTCTGTACCCAAGCAAATCCAGCCCTTTCTTCGTGTTAGCGGGCAATCAAAAAAATCTATAATTCAGCATGGTTTCCCTCATCACCCTGTACAATCCTTGCCTGTAAGAAGCTTTGGTTACCCCATTAGGAAGTTCCTACCCAGAAGATCTCCCTTTTGAACAGGGTACAGTGAGTACATGAGCATCTTCTTGCCTTTCAACCCTTCATCAAACCCTTAGGCAGGTGTTAATGCTTCTCAGAAGCTTACAAGCGCTTCCTCTGGCTTTTTGTTAAAATTTTAGAATTGAAAGTACAGATACAGATACACAGCTTGCCACCATTGCCACCATTGCCACCATTGCTTTGAGTAACTCAGAAAAACTCTTTGTCTGCTTTGCCTTACACAGCCTCAGCTGAGAGACTCGGCAAGCCAAGAACTATCTCGTCCTTACTGCTTGCTACTTTTCCTTCCAGATAAGAGCCTAACATGAAGCATGCCACTTCCTATACGCATATTTTCCCTTTTATTCCCTCCCTTACAGGACCCAGTTCCCTCTGAGCAGACTCTTCAGTCTCAGCTCAATGTTCTACATTGGTGGGGGGTGGGGGAGGGGTGCAAGAGCAGCCACATCTACCTCGAGGAAGCACGCCTTCCCACCAAAGCACGCCTTCCCACCAAAGCACGCCTTCCCACCATGAAGATGGAGATGATCACGCTAGAATGTTCTGCCACTCATCTTTGATTCTGTCAGTACCTGCTCAGGTTTTAAGTGTTTTATGTCTCCTCCTCGGGAGACCCCCCCAAAAAAAACCCCAAAACAAAACAAAAACAAACAAACACCAAAAAACTTATGTCTGATCACTTCAAATAGAGATGGTGGTTACAGAACAACAGGGAAAGGATTGTATCCAGGCCCCTCTTGGTGAATCAATGAGTTTATTGGGGTTAGGTACAGAAGCCCGGGTGTCACAAAGGCAGCTGCAGCACCGAAGGGACTCCCCATCATCTCCCGAATGACTCATGAAAAGCTGCACAACTGGAGAGCCCCGCCCATAGTCAGTGCTTAGATCACATAATTTCAGAGGAGGGAGCAGCTGTATGGGTTTCCTCCCCTCCACAAGGGAGGATTAACAGTTTGATCTCATCTCATGATCCCATTCAAGTCAGCGTGACCATGAGACCATGAGCAAACCAGAGGTTAAACCATATTACTGAGGGGAAACAGGGAAATACCCACTCTCCCGGGACAACCTCTTACTGATCATAGTGGAACACAGGCACTACCACAACACGGGTGAAATTCCTCCTTTTCTCCTTGGCCTGGTTCTCCTGGCATTTTTGCTGCTTTTTTTCCTCTCCTTGGAACACTGCAGGACGGAGAGTGGCTCTTCTCCCAGCACCTCTGCACCCTGGCTGGCTTTGCAAAGACTTTTACCCATAAAGTACTTTCAATAGGATAGAATATGCACTGTTCATTGAATGGAGGGATCTGGGATGACAAGTGATGTGACACTTGGCAAATCGGTTTATTTCCCTGGACTTTAGTTCCTCTCCTGGAAAAGGATGCTTTCAACTAGATAACACCGAAAGTGAAGTGGATTAAATGTCTGCCCTAGTTATCCTGATCTGTCAACTTGACATAACCTAGAGTCTTCAGGGAAAGAAATCTCAATCGAGATAATCTTCTAGATCCGATTGGCCTGTGGACATGTCAATGGGTGATTCAGTATTATCAAGAATGACTGCAGTTATTTAAATGTAAGGAATGGTTCTATATATCCTCTACAAAATGGGTGAAGTCCACAGTTTCTCAAGTAATGTCTTAAATCAACCTTGTTACTAAAACTTAACAAGGAAACTCAACCAGGTGACCAAAGGCTAAGACTTTACTATCCAGATTAAAGGAACCCTTTTCAGTAAAATATAATGTATCCACCTCACTGAGTTACCAGGTAGCTTCCATGGGATGCTGCTGTTTTTATTTACTTTATTGCAGGCGCCTCTAAGTCTAATATTAGGTCTCAGTTGTTCCTCTTATAACATTTATTGACATATGACAATGCAAACCACACTGCTTCAGAAATCTTGTAATCTGTTCCCATTTCCAGACCACTCCTCACATCTTTCCTTTGTTGAGCCCCCTCACCCCTCCCCATTTTTCTGATACCCGAATGAGACCATATATGGAACTTCTCAATCTTGTGTACTGGATCCCCTCATTTAGTTGAGTGGCATCCAGAAATTCACGTTTTCAGAAGATAACCTTCTTAGGAAGTTCAGAGTCATATGGACAGCTAGTTGATCATCTGGCATCAATACCCAAACAACAGCTATGTTATGCATACTGTCTTAGTTAGGGTTTCTACTGCTGTGACAAAACACTGTGACCAAAAAGCATACTGTGGAGGGAGGGATTTATTTGGCTTACACTTCCATATCACTGTTCATCTTTGAAGCAGGTCAGGACAGGAACCCAAATGGCTGTGGAATCCCTGGAGGTAGGATCTGATGCAGAAGCCATAGAGGGATGTTGCTTCCTGGCCCCCTTCCCATGATTTGCTCAGCTTGCTGTCTTACAGAATCCCAATGGCACCACCCACAATGTGCTGGGCTCTCCCCGATAAATCACTAATTAAGAAAATGCCTTACAGCTGGATATTATGGAGTCATTTTCTCAACTGAGGTTGCCTCCTTTCAGATAACTCTAGTTTGTGTGTCAAGTTGACATAAGACTAGCCAGCACACATTTTATATCCCAAATTGCTTCTCATTTCTGCATTAATCCTCTATTAGTAAATGGCAAATTTATTACTCAATTGCTCAGGCCAATAATTTTGGAATTATCCAAATACCCTTTATCTTGTTAGCAATTCCTTGAGGTTTTGTTCTCATATACAAACAGCCCCTAGTTGTAATGTTTTGATTGACGATGTTTTTAATTAATGATGATTCAAAAGTGATAATTTTCTGTGGAAAATGCACTTTGAAAATTTATCTTTGCCTTGATTAGCAATGTGAATTACTCTGCTGTCTTGCAGTGCTGGGCAGAGGCAGTGAGAGCTGCCAGCTGGAAGTTAGCCACTGGAGGAGAAAAATAAACAAAAAAACCCAGTGTTCTATTGACTGAGCTTCTGTCTGTGATAGGTTTAGTATATCAAATGCACTTACAACTTACATCTCAACAGGAGATGAATTTTGGGGGATATAATTTCATCTTAAGTTGAGAAACATGTGTATCTAGAATAAAGTCTTGTTGCTTCCCTCTCTGCTGTCATTCTAGTGTAAGCAAGTGCCATCTTTCATCCTGACTATGACAGCGGTCTCCTCACAAACTTTGTTTCTCCTGCCTTAATTCCTCTAGAGAATAAGTAACATATTGCTTGTCAAAGACTCAGTTTTCGTTCAAAGCAGATTGGGGTATAGTTCAACATTTAAGATTTTTTTTTTTTCGAGACAGGGTTTCTCTGTGTAGCCCCGGCTGTCCTGGAACTCACTCTGTAGACCAGGCTGGCCTCAATGCTTTGGGGGTGGTGGTGGTGGTGGTGGGGTTAGGGTTAGAGTTAGGGTTAGGGTTAGGGTTAGGGTTAGGGTTAGGAAAGATGATGAAGTGGCTAAGAGCATTGGCTGCTCTACAGAAGAACCGGATTCAATTCCCAGCATCCGTAGGGCAGTTAGTTAACAGCTGTCTGTAACTCCAGTTCCTGAGGATCTGATGCCCTCTTCTAGCCTCTACAGGCACTGCATGCATGCAGTGCACAGGCATACATACATGCAGGCAAAACATCCATGTACATAAAATAAATAATGAATAAATATGTCTTGCTAAAGTGTTCTTGGGATCAGTACTCATAAAGGGGAAAAGGAAGTAAGACTGGGCAGGCAGAAATCAAGTGGTTACATAGACTTTATGTGAGCCTTGGGTAACCATGTTCTGTCCTTTAGAGTTACAGTGACCTTTTAGAATTGTACCTAGTTACACTAAGATGACCAGGCATCTAGGTTCCTACATAAATCATTCAGGGGTGTGACTTCAGATAGGAGCCTTCTGAAGAGGAGGAAGATCTTGAAGAAATTGTCCCTTTGCTGGTCAATAATATTCAGAGTATTAGAAATAGCAGGCATTTGCTCAAGAGGCTTCTGGTTAATACAGAACAGGCCCATCACACCGTTGGTCTCACTCAGAATACAGCCTAAAGCTCTTACTATCTCTCAGTCTGTAGCTCCTCCAATATTTCTTTTTAAGTAACTCACTAAAGCCATATTAGCCACTTGGCCTTATCTTGGGCCTCCACACCCACCTCTCCTACTCCTCAATATTCTCCTGTCTGGACACTAGCTGAAGCACGTGCCACTGACATCAAGTGTATTTTAGACTTTGGCTATGATCTTTTACCCAGATACTTCTAAGGCTGACTTCTGAATGTTACTCAAGTCTATTTCAAGATTTATTTTATTGAATGGGCCTTCTCTCACCATCCCATGCTCCACAAAATGGCAGAAGTTTTATTCCTCCCATGAGCATGAGTTTAACAGCATCTCATGGCAATGCATTATGATGAAATAACCTTACATTCAAAGAGACTGGGTCTTTGGGCCTCACAGCCAGTGAATAACACATTCTGAGGTCACTTAAGACTTAAGACTGGGAACTGGAGAGATGGCTCAGAGGGTAAAAGCACTGAGCTGCTCTGTCTGAGGTCCTGAGTTCAATTCCCAGCAACCACATGGTGACTCACAACCATCTGTAATGGGATCCAATGCCCTCTTCTTGTGTTTGCAGACAGCAACTCTGTACTCACATAAAATAAATTCGTATGATACTGTGTACAGCCTGTTTAACCCACTTTAAAGAAAACATGGTAATGCTGGTGCTGCTAGCATATACATACCTTTAATCCCCCCACTCTGGAGGCAGAGGCAGGAGCAGGGGGATCTGAGTTTGAGGCCAGCCTGGTCTATAAAGCAAGTTCCAAACAGACAGGGATACACAGGGAAATCCTGTCTGGAAAGACAAAACAAAACAAAGAAAAATAAACAATGTAACTATCAACCTTACTTACCTGGGATCCCCCATGTAATTACCTTTAAAACCTAATGTAATGTATAGCTGCAATCTAAAATTATATAATTATTAAAAATTAATATTATTCTATGCCCCTGACCCATAATAATGTATATCATTTGCTGAAAGCAGCAAATGTAGAGGTTAAAGTCAATATTCTAAAAATGAATATCTACCATAAATGTTGAAGATGCATTTGTATATTGACTGATAAACAATAATATTTGTACTACTATCTGGGTCAGTTGGAGCCAATGACTGATTCGCTTGTAAACCTCTACTAAAGATTTCTATGAAGTATGTCATTCCTTCCCTATATGATGCTTTCAGTGTTGCTTAAAAGACACAGACACACACAGAGATTAAACACACAGTCAGGCAACAGATAGGCACACAGGGACAGTCACAGACACAGACACAGGAACAAGTACAGATACAGTTACACAGAGACAGAGACAGATATACAGATACTGGGACAGATACAGATATACAGATACTGGGACAGATACAGGAACAGGGACAGAGTGGCAAGACAGCCTCCAGTCAGGCACAGACAGATTCAGACTCATACAACAGACAGAGGAAGGAGGACATAGAGGGTATGATATACATTTCAAATCTGGACTCACTCTTGGTTCAATGGACCCTAAAGGGAAGTACTTCTATTTCTTTTTGTTTTTGTTTTTGTTTTTGTTTTTTGTGAGACAGGGTTTCTCTGTGTTTCCCTGGCTGTTCTGGAACTATAGAGATCCTCCTGCCTCTGCCTCCCCACTGAAGAAATTAAAGATGTGTGCCACCACTACCCAGCTTATTTATCTTTTTAATGTGATGCTGATACATAATTAATCAGCATTAATCAGAGTTAATTATTAATGTGTTTAATCCATGCAGCACCCTGTTCAATTAATATTTGTTAATATACTTACTGTTATTTTGAGGGCAGTGCAGCATTCCATAGTAAAGAAACCACGTTTCTCCAGTTGTAAACTATATATATAGTTTGTGGTAAAGTAAAATGACATAATGTCTAAAGTATTGTTATATGCCGAGTGCATATCATTAAGTATGTGAAATTTGTTAGTAGAGTGCTGGGTATACAGTTAAGTGCTCATTGTTAGATACATGCATTGATTTATGGCAAGAGCTGTTTCTGAGGAGTCTGTGGTCAACTAAATGAAGCAAACAAGTTACGGTTCACTTTGGAATCCCCAGTAGATATTGTGGGCAGATAACTCCATTTGACGGACAAAAACTTTGGCTTATTTATCAGGAGTCCATAACAAAAACTACAAACTGTGTAGCTTAAGCAAGAGAAATTTACTTCTTGTGGTTTGGAGGCCTAGAAGTCTAAAATCAAGGTGCTGGCCTCAGCAAGGCTCCTGGTGTGTTTGCTCCTCTTCCTTGACACCTGTTTCTCCCAACATCCTTCCTTAATCTTGCTTCATCTAGTACAGTTTTCATGAAGCCATTAATCTTGTTGTATGTCTTAATATAGTATTAATTATCTCCCAGAGGTCCTATCTCCAAATATCTGAACACTTGGACTCATAATTCCAACTCATTTTGAAGGGGCACAAAAATTCAGCCCATAAACTTAAAGACAGAAGGTTTCGAAAGCAACAAAAATGTGTGTATGCAGTACTGAAGAATACATTTTTCTAAATCTTAACATTATGCACTGTACTTAAATGATCTTAAAATTCCATTTTAGTAAGGGTTAATAAGGACAATTTCAGTTGAAATTGTGCAGTCCCCGTTTGCAAAAAGCAGTCGTCTTTTTGCAAGCAGAATCGTCATTCTATTCATCTGTTTGGTAAATGTTTATGCTTCCCCCAACTACGTATAGAATTATTACCATTCATTCTGTATAAAGCGTTGAAAAGTCGGAATACACATATATTTTAACCCTTGCTAGCCTGTAGAAACGTATACTTAAAACGACTTTTTAATGTAGATTCTATTTAGTTGAAGCCTCACTAAAAGACTCAGTGGTTCTATCTAGTCAATGTTTCTTCTAGGACTAACAGCAGAGAAAAAAGTGAAGGCAGAGGAAGCGAAGGGCAGCCCCTGGGGCCTTAGGCCTTTGTGAGTGAGCCACAGGAGACTCACACCACACCGGGGTGGGAAAAGGCCATGGAATCAGCTGCTGTCATCTCCGTAACCAGTCTAACACTTCCAGAAAAATCACTGCCCTTGGAAAGCTACGAGACGTCAGCTCTCTCCAAATGAGTCTTAGAAATGAATATTCCCCTGTCCCCCAACCTCCCCCAACCCCCGGGTCCAAAACTAAGCTAAGATTAAAAAACCAAGAGTGAAGACACGCCCAGATAAAAGCATCTGAATAGATCCGGAAGACCCTCAACTTCCGCCTGAGAAAGATTAATGGCATCCAATCGGCGCCCGTTTCTTAGCAGCCAATCAGCTTTCACCTTACAACGGTGCTCGGGAGAGCGGGCGTCTGCTGCTTTCTTCTAAGGGGTGAGGTTGTCACTGCAGGGGCCAGCTCCAGTAAGTGGCTAGTGACTGACAAGCCGTGCAGTGCCTTTTTTTTTTTTTTTCTTTCTTTTTTTCTTGTGCTTACTGCTTTTCTTTCTCCGCACATGTAATGCACTCCCTGAACCAAGAAATCAAAGCGTTCTCCCGGGATAATCTCAGGAAGCAGTGCACCAGGGTCACCACGCTAACTGGAAAGAAACTTATAGAAACCTGGGAAGATGCCACAGTTCATGTTGTGGAGACAGAGCCCAGCGGTGGGGGTGGTTGTGGCTATGTGCAGGACCTTACCTTGGACCTGCAAGTTGGCGTTATTAAGCCCTGGTTGCTTCTGGGTGAGTAGACTGACTTGCCACTTCCTTATGGAGTCCTAGACAGGGTTCCTTTGCCATCAGCTTCCCTTATGCACAATAATCCCCCATGCACAATAATATTATCAGCTATCCTGATGAAGAGTTGAAATGTTTACTTTTTTAGGTTAGGAACAAAATAGGGACCTGTCTGCCCCCACAACCTTCTTCTGAAAACATAGTAGCACTTTGACACCTGATGATTTTTTAGAAGAAATGTCTTTCTATTTTTCTTTCTTTAAAAGGTAATGGGATGTTGTATTTTCTTGTATTATAGAAAAGACTATATCCTTTAAAAAATGCAGAAAGCAAGTAGTTCCTAGGCTGTTGAAAGGATGTTGAGGGCGCTCTTCCTTCCTGTGGCTGCATCTGCTCATGGTGCCTGTCTTTGGGTGTTAAACACAGAGCTTCTGCGTCACAGCTATGAACCCGATGGTCTTATTTCTTGTGCTATGGAAATACTGAGTTTGTATACAAGCATCGCCCACAGATAACAAAAGAAGCAAGCTTGTAAGAGAACTCACATGTTACATTGTTGATCTGGTATGGTGTTCTGTAGAAACCAGCCTGTTCCTTAAGTCTGCTTTGGTGTGCATTTATGAATGAGAAATTAACACTTGGACACAGAACCAGGAGTTAGACACATCCACAATATGAATTATACACAGCATATAATTGTTTTAAAGATCTTCAAATAGGAATTATCTTTATATTACAAATAGGAATTGGCATTAATGTTGGTTAAGTAATATGCACAGGCAGTAGATTCAGTAAATAGCAGAGATGTCCAAGGGGATTAGGTCCAAGTCTGACTGACTCTTGCGCACTATCATAGTACTATGTTGTTTAAGGTTAGACTTACATTAGGTGTTCCAATTCATTTATCCACTCAAAACTTTCAAAAAACCATCTGCTTACATTATTTTTTAGTTTATTTTACTTTGTGTGCATGTGTTGCATGAGTGTATGCACGTGTAGTGTGTGCGTGCATGATATTCCATCTCTCCAGCTCCTGTCTGCTTTAATGGAAGGGACATCCTATACGGTTGTTTTGGCATTGTAATTTTTTTTTCTTTTGGCAAAACTCAAGTAACACCATGTATCTTAAGAACTGTCATATACATTTTCTTTAGATTGACTAAATAAATATGACCAGATACATTTTGCAGTTTCTAACTAAATGAAAAGCCAAAAGTTAAGTGACTTATTTGGCTGCGCTGGCTAGTTCAGATCTTGTTGTCTGCATCTAAGAATGAGATCATCTATATGCATACTTTGCAGCCCCCACCCCCTAAGCCTTTTCTGACCTCCACAATTGATCACCAACTCTATCTCTTTCTGTCCTTTGACTGTCTCTTTCTCTTTCCCTCTCACCCCCTCTTTGTCTTTCTCTCTCTTACATACACAATAAACAGAAAAAAATGTAAGTGAATAAATTAGCAAATACATCTTTTTAAAGAATCTTAATTGGCTGCAATTATAGCTGTCCCAGAAGCTGAGAGAGGATAATAACTAGTTCAAGGCCTGCCTGGGCTCCAGAGTGAGGTCGGAGGATAGAGACTAGTTCAAGGCCTGCCTGGGCTCCAGAGTGAGGTCGGATTGAGCAACATGGTGGGAATCGGTGATAAGAGTGCTTGCCCCAACACCACAAACACCTAATACACAGCATTTATGTTTATATCAATATTGTCATAATTTGGAAGTCACTTAGAAAGTAAAGCAACTATAGTCCACTTGACCTGTCTGCTTCAGATTTGGAGACACAGACACAGAGACACAGAGACACAGAGACACAGAGACACAGAGACACAGAGACACAGAGACACAGGGAGAGGATTACTGAGGCAGTCAATATAGGGTGAAAAGGGAAATAATTTCATTTAAGTTATGTTACAATTTTTCTTATTTTAAAAAATACAAACAGAATAGAATAACTGGTTTAAAGATATGTTAACTACTAAACTAAAATTACTGTATCTGAACCTGTTTTCCCAGCCCAACACAGTTAAAACTTCCTATAGTAGAAAACCGAGAATCACCTTTTTAGTCGTGAAGTATTTCACTGATAGAAAGTCGAGGGATGGTGAGAGAACAGAGTTTCTGTACCCACCATACATATTTACCAAATGCTCATATTTTGGAAGTCCAGCTTCCAAGTAGACGGAAGCAGAACACACATTCTGCTGACCAGGTCTAGTGAGGAGCCTCTCAGTTTGGGATCACTGTGTACCTGTGGCCCCTTGGTTATCATATGAGAGAAACTGGCTGATTCCTAGATATGGAAGGGGGTGGGTGGGAAGAGCATTGTTTATAGAAATGGAGCCACAGAAAAGTAAAATTCTCGAAATCCTTTATTGTGAATGTCCTACTTGATCATTTGGGAAACCTGCTATACTCTGTCACTCTTTGCTCATTAACTAGAGCCATCTTCAATAGAAAGAGATAGGGAACGCCACAGTGCTAGTGGCACACAGTGTGTGGGTGGGAGCCCATGAACCTCAAAGCTACTGAGTGTTCGTTCCCTCACCAGCTGCCCTGAACTCTGTGGGTGTCTGATTTCCTTAATACCCTCTTTCTTTTTCTTTTATAAAAGAAAGGGTAATTTATTGTAACCCTGTGTTTAATGTTTTGTTCGGTGTACTTTGTTATTCAGCAATACATATTTTTATTTTTTATTGTTTATTTTACAGCGTGCCTGGAGTTTATTATGTGTGTATTAGGGATCTAAACTCAGGTCCCGTGTTCGTAAAGTCCTTTCCCCACTGAGCCATTTCCCAAGCCTCTTATGCACATTTTATTTCCTAATATATTGAGAACATGATCCCCGTGCCTTACCTATTTTAATGTTTATTTCTAGTGTTACATATTGCGAGACAGATTTCACCATGGTAATCTTTAAATTCTGAACACCTCTGTTGGACGAGGAGTTGTCTTGCTTGCTGGTTTTGTTTTTCTTTGTTACATGTTGAACATCCTGAGAGCTAATCACTGCAACACTTATGACTTTAGTATAAATTATTCAAAATGGGAAATTCCATAGATTATAAAAGATAATTTTCCAGATGAATATTACCAAATTTCCCTTCCAGAAACTGGTTTTCTCCCATGATGACTTTTATCCCCTCTGTTGTGATTTTTTTTTACATTTTTTTATTCACTTATTTTATTTATATGAGTACACTGTAGCTATCTTCAGACACATTAGAAGAGGGCATCCGATCCCATGACAGATGGTTGTGAGCCACCATGTGGTTGCTGGGAATTGAACTCAGGACCTCTGGAAGAGCAGTCAGTGCCCTTAACCACTGAGCCATATCTCCAGACCCCCTCTGTTGTGATTTTTTAAAGAGAATCATTACAGAAAGTTTCCATGATTGTATTTATGTTCAAGGTAATATGATTTATTTCCTCAGGGTCACAGGATGCTGCTCATGACCTGGAGCTACTGAGAAAGCACAAGGTAAATGAAGAAAATGGACAAGCCAAAGATGTACAGTTGGGTATTGTGTGGTTGGGTGGGGGAGTGCAGAGTGATGATGCCTTTAACCCTGGTTTGTCTTATTTAGTTTGGGCTTGGGGACTCAGGAAATGCTTCTTGGAGGAGGGGATGCTTCAGTTTTGCTCTGAGGGGCGTTGAGAAAGGAACAGGCATCGGAGGATTCAGATGGAAGAGATGAGGTGCGTAGACACCCCAGAGCTAGAAAAGAGAAAGGCTGATGTCTTCAGGGACAGAAACGGAGCTCAGAAAATGGTGTGAGAGAGAAGGGAATGAGTGAGAGAGGTCAGTGTAAAACAGAGTGGAGGGCTGTGTAAACCAGTGCAAGTTGTCTGGAAGTGATCCAAAACAAGGCAGAAATCCAATGAGAGGTTTTATCTAGGGAAATAGCAGGACTAAATGTGCTTCCAAAAAAGATTTCTCATTAGAAGCCACATGGGAAATAGATTGTGGGAATTGCTTGAGCTAGAGATGGAGAGGCCCAACTGTGAAGTTATTTTAGTACTCATAGAGAAGATGATAGGAGTGGATTTGAGATATGCTTAGTTATCTAAATCCTTACAATTCAGTGATTGGTTAGTTATAGGGAGAAGGGGGTTCCTTGTTAGTTGCTGAACTGTTTAGGAAGGATTAGGACTTGTGGCCTTGTTGGAGGAGGTGTCTCACTTTCAAAAGCCCATACCAGGCACAGTCTCATGTCTTCTCTCAGTGTATAATATGTGGATCAGATGTGGGCTCTCAGCTACTGGTCTAGCACCATGACTGACTGGCTGCTGCCAAACTTCAAGCAAGCCCCCAGTTAAATGATTTCTTTTTGGAGATGCCTTGGTCATGGTTTCTCTTCCCAGGAGTAGAACTGCAAGTAAGAGAAATTGGGTGGCACCGTGTGGGAAGGCTTAAGGCATTAACATTAAGGCCAATGTTGGAGAAGTAGAAGATTCTGGAAAGTCACTAGAGGAAAGTGTAGACATAGTAATATGGATCCAGGTGCACATACTGGGAAGGGCCTACAACGTATGCAGGAAGGTATCATTTATGGAAGTAAGGCAGAAAGAAATCGTATAGGTAAGGCGGTGAGATCTGATGGGAAGATGTAAAGATTGCCATGTGACACTTTCAGAGATCATCTCCTCTGAAAGGACCAAACAAGGCAGCAAGAGACTGGTAGGGCAGCTCATGGGAGCTGACTCCTCTGAGAGCATTCATTTCGCTGAGATCTCATAACTGACAGCCGTGATACAGATGGGAAGAGCATTTTGGCTGAGAGAAGAGCTGTGGACACCTGCCACCTCTCCTCCCACACACATGCTGTAGGCTGAGACATTGGTGTCCACTCCCTTTGCCTTAGCTCTCACCACTGTCTGCCTTCTATTATCACCACCTAGATGCTGAGAGGAGAAAGACCTCACTCATTGTATGTTTGTCACCCACAGCTCTGAGGGAAACAAAAATCTATCGAATGGAGGGTAAAAAAAGAAAATGTGACGTGTTAATTATTTGCAGTTATTTCCCGAAGGAAAATATCTAATGATCAGTTCATTAGCTAGTCTGATACCTGTCAGTTTACTGAATTGTGTTTAATCTAGCTTCTCTTTGGTTTATTACACTTATTCGCATGATAATGAGAAATAATGGCCCTAAATTGTATAAACACATGAGAATGCCTGGATCTCCTACCAGGATCCTTGCACACCAACAGTTCAACAAAATGAGAGAAAGTTTCTACCTTCTTTCCACTAACTGATCAGTGCTAGTCAGGGTAATCTGGCAAATGGAATCTGAAAAACCTTTGCATTGGCAAGTTGTGGTTTTGTTTTTGTTATCACTGCTCCTGTTTTAGTGGCATACTTGTTCATATTCCGCTTCACTGTCAGGCTGGGAAACAAGTGCATGTCTATCTCATCCTGTTCACTCTCTGCACAGTCACCCTCTTAGTAATGCCTACGAGAAGTGAACTACACTTACTATCCCTAAAGGGCATCCCATCCCAAGGCCAGCATCAAGGGCATCCCATCCCAAGGCCAGCAGCAAGGACATCCCATCCCAAGGCCAGCAGCAAGGGCATCCCATCCCAAGGCCAGCATCAAGGGCATCCCATCCCAAGGCCAGCAGCAATGAGCACTTCTCTACCTGAGAAATATAGGGAGGCCTTATTGGAAAAAAAGGCCTTTTAGGTTAGCTCTACCACCTGTGGTTCACTGCAATAAAACCAACCAACCAACTGACCAAAACCTACCCATTGTCACCACAATTTTTGTATGGGTACGCACTGAGGGTTTTTTTTGTTGTTGTTGTTTGTTTGTTTGTTTTTATTTATTTTTTCCCCAGTAGATCTTTTAAGTACTTTCTGCTAAGGTTGTTGTTCACTCAGTGCTTGTGATAGTAAGTTCAACCTGGTCTTTATTTTCATTGAGTTGGGTTACAACAAAAGGGCTATGCATGTATTATAAAAGAGCATTGCAGCCGGGCAGTGGTGGCGCACGCCTTTAATCCCAGCACTCGGGAGGCAGAGGCAGGTGGATTTCTGAGTTCAAGGCCAGCCTGGTCTACAAAGTGAGTTCCAGGACAGCCAGGGCTATACAGAGAAACCCTGTCTCGAAAAACCAAAAAAAAAAAAAAAAAAAAAAAGAGCATTGCTGTTGGGGGATGAGGCGGAGGAAAGGGCTCAAAGATGATGTATCACTCAGTGAGTCAAGTTATATTTCTGATTATTCTTATTACAGAAATTAACATTATAGTCTATTTTTAGATTATCTGATTCATGGAACTTAAAATTCATCTTTTTTTTCTTTCTTTTAAGGTGACTCATATTCTCAATGTCGCATATGGAGCTGAAAATGCTTTCCTCAGTGAGTTTACATATAAGACCATTTCTATACTGGATGTGCCTGAAACCAATATCCTGTCTTATTTTCCAGAATGTTTTGAGTTTATTGAGCAAGCAAAACTGAAGGTGAGGTTTGTTTTGAATCAGTTATTCAGAAGTAGAAATTCAAAAACGTAGGACCACCACCCAGTCTTCGTACATTTTGCAATGAGTTTGCGAAGAGCCATTGTGAAAATTTCCCTCCAGTAAAACTCACTAAATCCTTTCTCTAATTGGTTTTTCTTTCTTAATGAGAAGTTTGCTTTTTATATTAATTTAGTTCTGTTCTGAGTTCTTACCAAGAAACACTAGGAGATAAACTCCCTCACTTAATGAGTTTTTCTCTGCAAGTATGTAGTTACATATCCTTGGAGGCTGTACTGGGACCTGCATTTTGACTGATTTATAAGAAACCAGATGGACCAAAGGGTACAGTCTGCTCTAGTCTTGTGACGATGAATATTCATTCATTTTTATGACTAAGGCACCGAGACTGTGTATCTGTGCACTTACATTTTTGTTGGTATATTTATTGGGCTCATGCAGCTCAGGTGAAGTCTCAGACTTGCTGGTGTAGCCAAGGATGATCTTGGACTTTTAATCCTCCTGCCTCTATCATCCGGGTGCTGGAGTTACAGGTGTGCATTACCATGCCTGGTTTTATGTTGCACTGGGATGGAACTCAGGGCTTTCAAGCCCACTAAGTACTGTACCGACTGAGCCATATCTCTGGCCCTCATGTGTTTTGAACCATAGAATTTTAAGGAAGAAAGCATTTTTTGTGTGTGTGTGTGCTGAGATTATATGGAATCCTAATCAAGAATTCTCTGCTGGTTTTCTGACTTTAGAAGATCAGCATGGCATATTATTTTAATCTTAATTTTTGATCTGCATCAACATTCTGATAGACAATGCTTTTAGGGTGGTTATTACCTAAAGTTGTACCTTGAAATGATATTTTTTTGGTCAATTTGTTTACATTTTTATTATAATTAAGCTTATAATTTTCAAAATCAACTCCTTTAGTTATATATAACTGAATGTATATACATCTATAATACAGAATAATATCATAGAATTCATACTTACAGACTTGTTTATTGTTAGCAATATCACATCCACAGGCAAGATTGTAGGTGGGGTTTATATAATTCTTCCCCTAAGAACTAATCAGAAGTTCCATGGTAACTCTGCTACTGCCTTCCATGAAAGAGTGCATGCCGGTAGTGACAATTTTTGAATTTTGGTTTCTTTAAAAAACATAGAAATATAAGAATATATTTTCGAGCCGGGCGGTGGTGGCGCACGCCTTTAATCCCAGCACTCGGGAGGCAGAGGCAGGCGGATTTCTGAGTTCGAGGCCAGCCTGGTCTACAAAGTGAGTTCCAGGACAGCCAGGGCTACACAGAGAAGCCCTGTCTCAAAAAAAAAAAAAAAAAAAAAAAAAGAATATATTTTCATTTTAGTCTTAGGTGTGGGATACGGGACACAGCTTCACAGCAGCTGACTGTGATCTGCCCTGTGCTCTAGCTGGGGTGTGATTTTGCCAGCTGCAATTAGTTTCTCTGATTGTGTGACATTTGGGATTCTGAGGACTTTTCAGAGGGTATATAAAAGCTAGGGCCCTGAGAGGTGTTGTGGGTTGTTGATTGGTTGTTGTTGAGTGTGGTTTGTTAGGTAGTCATGTGCAAAGAAGGAACCAGAAGAAGTAAAAATTAGTTATCTTCACAAGGAAGTTCAAACTTGCCCCAGGGAAATCAACACTCCTAATGAAGAGGAAGTAGTCTAAAGATAATGCCACCCCCCGGCTTTATTCAGGGATCTCTTTCCTTTCCTCTCTATCCTTTTTTTTTTCTTCAACTCTATCTAGTGTTGGGAGGTTGAAAGGGCAGAAGAAAAGGGGTGGAGAAGGGTAGAAGGAAGAAGAACCCACACAGTAGCAAAAGAACAGCTACACATCTACCAGCTCCTAACCTTGAGCGTGAACCTGAGCTTTGAAACCATGAACCTCTAGGGAACATGCTCAAAACATATTCAAACTACAGCACCATGTCTGGACAGTCATGAATGTTGTCAGAGTGACCTGTGCTGACAGACGCTCCTAGTCAGACTTCAGCATGATAATGAGGTAGGACCTGAGTCTTGCTTGACTGATTGACAGAGTTGATATCCAAAAAGGATTGGAAATATTTCGTTATTTTATTTAATCTTATTTTTAATATAGCATTTAAAATTTAATTTTTGAGAATTTCATGCACGGATACAATGTATTTTAATCCTATTTCTCCCCTACTCTCTTCCCTCCAACTCCTCCAAGATCCTTCCACATCCCCCTCCCAAATTCATGTCCTTGTTTGTTTTTTTAAATAACTCACTGAGTCTGATTAACAGTCCATATATAAACATGGGCATGGGGCACCCATGGGCATGGGGCACCCACTGGAGCATAGCCAACCTACACATATGAAGAAAACTGACCCTTCCCTTCCCTAGTACCAGTCAACTGTCAATAGCTCCTCAAGCAGGGTCAAGACTTGATGAGCCTGCCCCATCCCCGCTGGAGCATCAACTGGCTTGGTCTTCTGCAGGTCTGGTGCAGGCACCATCAGCTGCAGTGGAATAATGAGCACAGCCGTCCTTTCATGTTCAGAAGACACTGTTGCACCCACCCTCTACTTCTGGCTCTGCCAGTCTTTCTGCCCCCTCTTCCTCAATGTTCCTGGTGCCTCCAGGGGAGGGGTTATCACATACCTGCTCCATTTATGGCTGAGCACTGCACAGTGGCTTATTTTTTGCATGTTGACTGGTCGTGAGTGTCTGTATTACCAAGACCCTTCCCTGGATCAGGACTGAAAATTTGACAGTCAGTGTCTTTACCTACTGGATGGCTCATCTTCCCTTACTCTGAACTTTTAGGGTAACAAGATTTCTTCACAAAAGTGCACACTAAATTGATTTATTTACTTAGCAAATATTTACAGAATTCCTACTCTGCGCTATGAATTGAACTTAGTGCTAGAGATTCAAAGATGGTTGAAACAGCCCTCCTCTTTCATCTCACTTGCAGAGGGCCAGTTTTCCTAGGACAAGCTGTGCCAAGAAGAGATAAAGGTCTGTCAGACATAGCCTACTAGTAAGTGTAAAGGAAAACTTTGCTTCATTATTTTTAGCTCTGAGAACAAGAAATAAAATCCAACTATTCTTTTGCAAGTACCTTCAAGGACAATACAATCCCTACAGAATAGTTAAAAAAACAAAAAACAAAAAACAGAAAGGAAGTAATTTAAAAGCTATAGAAAGTAGTTATTGGGTCTGGAGGATTGGCCTAGCTGTTAAGAGCACTTGTTCCTACAGAGTACACAGTTTTAGTTCCCAGCACCCATATGCTGTCTCACCACCATCTGTAACTCTAGTTCCAGGGAATTCAACGCCTGACCTGAAGGTACTTCATATGCAAGGTGCACGTGCATGCATGCAGGCTATATATATATATATATCCTAAAAAGAAAAGTAGTTACATAACACAGTGAAAAGAAAATATTAATATTTTGAAATGGGTAAATTTGAGATCTGAAGATTTGTTTGGAATGGCGTGCGTGTGTGTGTGTGTGTGTGTGTGTGTGTGTGTGTGTGTGCGTGCATATATATATTAACTTTCAAGTTGTTGTAATACAATTTTTAAACATTTTAAGTCATAAAAAATTAGCTGTTGGTACAAAGTAAAAAAAAAAAAAAAGAAAGAAAAAGAAAAAGAAAAAAGGTTGAGGCTGGGGAACTGAGAAGTACTGGGTGAATTCAGAACCACCCTGGGCTACTTAGGGAGAACCTGGCTTAAAATGAAAAGTTAAAAAAAAAAGGACTGGGGATAGAGTGCTTCCTAGTGTGTGCAAAGCTGTAGATTTAGTTCTCAGTACTGCAAAAAGCAGATCCCCCCCACACACACACACACACAAACAAAAAAAGAAAATGAAAGTGAGGGGCTAGAGAGATGCCGCAGAGGCTAAGTTCTCAGTGAGTTCTCTGTACCTTGGCAGCTCACAACCATCTCTAGTTCCAGAAGCCCTCTTCTGGCTTCCATGTGCACTGCACCCGTATGTGCATAAGCCCACTGTGTCTGTCAATGTACACAGACACATATTGTTTTTAAAAATAAAAATAATTTTTAAAAAGTGAGACCATTTCCTGATGTATATATGTATATAGTGAACATTATTTTTCTTTCCTTGTGCAGAAACAAAACAAGAAAGTGAATCAGTTATCTCTAAGGAAACACTTGAAGTAGACTTGTTGATGTAAGAAATTTTGAAATATTGCTTATTTTGTTGCTAATCACTCTTTAGAAGAGATACACTTGCAAGGTTGATATAATGGGTCAAGAAAGAAATTTTTACCACAGATACACAGATGTGAGGAAGCTTCCTTGAAAACCTAAAGTAGCCAAGTGACCCATAACAACAGTAGTGTGCCCTGTGCATGGGGGATAGGGGATCCAGTAATTTGTTAATTCGTCTTGTCCCTTTTCTGTCCTGTAGCCAATGAAGAGTGGAGAAAGGAAGTTTCTGAAGGGGTTAATTCTGTGGTGTGTGTGCTCCATTCACTATAGATGATTAACTTTCTAGAAGCCTGCACTAGGCCAGGCTGTATCAGTGCTGACCCATCAGATCTACACCATCCATTATTAATACAATCTTGCCTGCATCAGAATCCACCCACACTGTGTTCATTTCCCTTGTAAAGTATCGTTTACAGGTCACCGGAGAGGCTCTTCACTTACCGACCTCACTGCTGGTGTCTAGTTACCTTTTCCACTCCATGTTCTTATAAGCTCTCCAAGCCATCACTTACTGATGAGTTAAAAACATTTTTAATTTACTTCCTTACAGAATAATATTCCCCAGGGCATAATTTTTTTCCCTGCCAGTCATTTTGTATATAGATGTTCAAGCCAGTGACACCAGTTATTTATATGCATGGGAAGTTAGTCGGCTTTCATGTGTACTGGGCTGGATCACTTGAGTCCTGTAAAAAATGCCATGTTAGAATTCCAACCATATTATCCGAGCATTTCAGTCTGGGCAAGAGCAGATATTGGATGACTTTCTTTCTTTCTTTTTTTTTTTTTTTTGCAATGCAATTTTTTTCCCTCGGTTTTTTTTTTTTTCAATGAAATTTATTCTGGTAAATACATAGACAAGTCATTTACTTTGTAGTTTTGAGTCTACTAAGACTGTGTAATTAACTTAAACCTTCTCAGGTGCCCAATGTGAATTTTGTTTGTCGGCGTTTCAGGATGGTGTGGTTCTCGTGCACTGTAACGCAGGGGTTTCCAGGGCCGCTGCGGTTGTCATCGGCTTCCTCATGAGTTCTGAAGAAGTCACTTTCACCAGTGCTCTGTCGTTGGTGAAAGAGGCGAGACCATCCATATGTCCGAATCCTGGCTTCATGGAACAACTCCGCACTTACCAAGTGGGAAAGGAGAGCAATGGAGGTGACCAAGTGCCCGCGGAGGACACGACCCGTGGTCTGTGATCTGTACCCCAGCAGAGGCAAATGACTTCTGTATCGGCCTCTGTCCTCTTGCCTGTGATTGGGAAGGAAACTTGAAAAGCTTCCCTTGTCTGTTGTCTTTTACCAGTGGAAATGAACATTACCTTTGTTGCCCTGAATGAATACATTTTAAAGTTTTACCTTTTCCTTGTTATTTCAGTATCTGGTTAAGTGTTTCTTTGATTTCTAAGAGAAAATAGTGTATTATCAAGTCAGAAAATCACTGGTTTGTGTAGGAGAAAGTTTAAACCTAAAAACCTTCCTTAGAGTTAGAAAAACAAACCATGAAACCTTTTAACCCCTTCTTTTCTCATATGCTTTCTGGCCTGAGACCTTCGAAGTGATGGACTTACTAAGCGAAAACTTAGCATTTCAAAGGGAAGTAAAATTTTTGAGAATATTTTTAAGGTTAAAAATAATACCTGTACCTCCCCCCCACCCCACCAAGAGTACCAGAATCAAAAGGCTTATATAAACATTTATATAATGATTATAAATTCATGTGATCTTTATATCCTCTTATGAAAACCTAATTTTCATTTTGACCTTTGTTTTGTTTTTTTTCATTTTAACTTTTAAATTTGGACCTATTACAAACATTTCTCTCATATTTTTCAAGTGATTGTATAGATACTGTGATTTTATGATTTTTTTTTTAAATTAGGTGTTATCACTTATACTTTGTGGGTTTTTTTTTGAAACTTCAACTTTTTTATTAAATTATTTTATTTATTCACATTCCGAATATTACCCCCACCCACTCAGGTCCCCTCCCCCAAGTTGTTCACCCCATCTGCCCCTTTGCCTGAGAGGGTGCTCCCCCCACCCACTCCTGCCGACTTCAAGCTTTTTTTTTTTTTGGTGTTTTGAGACAGGGTTTCTCTGAATAGCCCTGGCTGTCCTGGAACTCACTCTGTAGACCAGGCTGGACTCGAACTTAGCAATCCACCTGCCTCTGCCTCCCGAGTGCTGGGATTAAAGGCGTGCGCCACCACAGCCGGCATGACTTCAAGCTTTTTAACTAGGGTGCTAACTGTTCTGATTTGGGGTCACCTGTTATGCTTTTTGGGTTTCCTTGGCTCCCTAAAAACTGCCTTATAGTGAGAGATGATTTTTAAAGATGGAATCTTAAGATTGATCTATTTTATATTTCAGCATTCTGCTGGAGAATATTTTTAGGAAAACAATTATGAACCCATAGAAAATGGTAAAGGTTGTTTGGATGCTTAACGTTATACACAGTGTTTCCTAGAGGAACACTTTAAAGAGGATTCTTTTCCCTTTAATGTTCCCGTTAACCAAATTGAACTATGTACATTATAAATTTGCTTCAAGGCTTTGAGCTTGGGCCAGGGGATTGCAGATTCAGTGGCAGAGCGCATGCTTAGTTTGCCAAAGGCCCTGACCTCCAGCATCAGCAACACACACACTCAAATAAATCTTTTACAATTTTATGTAAGTACATACTGCAAATCCTAACTTTTTCTAGTTCTGAGGGAATTCTTTCATGCCTTTTGAGTGACATTTGTGATAAGTGCTAGAAAGATAAGTGGGTGTTGACTGAAGGTGAGTGGGCTGTGGCAGATTTTTCAGAACTGAGTCAAGAGTATATGTAAAGGGCAAGGACTGGGGAGGAGCATTGAACGTTGGCGGCACGGAGGTGCTGAGATGTGGCAGCGGTGAGCTGGAGGCCTTGAGATGCTGTCTGTGAGGGTGGACTGTTGGCATGTCAGGTGGGAGCTGGCAGAGTTTTGGGATGCTAGTTTTTTGCATTAGTGAGAAGATCGAGAGGTGGTGTCTTAGTTAGGGTTTTACTGCTGTGAACAGACACCATGACCAAGGCAAGTCTTATTAAAAAAAAAAAACAAAACAACAACATTTATTTGGGGCTGGCTTACAATCTCAGAGGTTCAGTCCATTATCATAAAGGTGGGAGCATGGCAGTATCCAGGCAGGCATGGCGCAGGCAGAGCTGAGAATTCTGATTTCATCCAAAGGCTGCTAGTGGAAGACTGACTTCCAGGCAACTAGGGTGGGGTCTTAAGCCCACACCCACAGTAACACACCTATTCCAACCAGGTCACACCTATTCCAACAAGGCCACACCTCCAGATGGTGCCACTCCCTGGTCCAAGAATATAGAAACCATCCCAGGTGGTAATCGGAATTTGCTTAGAATGTTTTCTTGTTAGTGCTTATTTTTATTTTTATTTTTATTTTTATTTTTATTTTGTGTATATAGGCATTTTGCCTGCATGTGTGCCTGTGCACCATGTGCATGCGGTGTTCATGGAGGCCAGCAGAGGGTGCTGTATACTATGGGACTGGGGTTTCAGACAGCTGTGAGCTGCCATGAGAATTGAACCCAGATCCTCTAGAAGAGCAGCCAGTGCTTTTAGCCACTGATCCATCTCTCCAGCTTAAAGAAATGGTAGTTCATTCATTTGAGACAAGGTCTAATGTTTAACAGGTGGGCTCCGACTTGCTCTCATGGCTACCAAGCCTGGGTTAGCTGGTTGGTGCTGGGTTTCTTACATGCTAGGCTGGCACTCTCCCAACTGAGCTGTATTCCCTAATCTTCAGAATATTCTTTTAAAGGTTCAGTTTGGTTGTACTGCCTAGAGTGAATTAGGAGGAAAAGCAAGACTAGCAGGAGGTTAGGTCCAGGTTTCTAGTGCTGATGCTAGATTTAGTTGATACAGTAAAGATGGAAAGAAGTGGAAGCTGGAGAGAGGGCTCAGTGGTTAAGAGCACTCACTACCATGTCAGAGGACCAGACTTTGGTTCCCAGTACAAGCATCAGGTCACACACAACAGTGTGTAACTGCAGCTCCTGTTCCAGGTTATATGACCAGCCTTTGGTTGCTGCTGGTACCAGCGCGCACACCTACACATAATTGAAATAATAAAAATAAATCATATAAAAAGGAAACTTACAAGACTTGGCATTGAATTTTTATTGAAAAGAGGAGTTTTCCAAAATCACCCCAAGGTTTCTAGCTTCAATAACTAGAGAATGGGCAGTGCCCTTCTTTGGGATAAACCTTCATTCCAAAGTTGACCCTTTTTATTTGATTTGAGGTATCCTTGAGATAGCCAGGTCAAGTGAGTATGTCAAGAGAGTGACTCAGTGGTACACTTGGGGATTAGTATGAACTGGTGGCAGGAATTGTCAGCATCACACAAGAAAAAAGTTTAGAGTACAACTAAAGGTACTAAAACTGGGCCTTGGGGGCTGGAGAGATGGCTCAGCAGTCAAGAGCTCTGCTCTTCCAAAGGTTCTGAGTTCAATTCGCAGCATCCACATGTGGCTCACAACCATCTGCAGTGTGATCTGATGCCCTCTACTGGTGGGTCTGAAGACAGCTACAGTGTACTCACATACATTAAATAAATAAATAATAAATAAATCTTTGAAAAAATACCTGGGCCTTGAAAAACAGCCACATTTAAAGGCTGGATGGATGGGCCAAGAAAAGAGATACTGCCAGAGAGAGAAGAGAGCAGCCAAAGCACACTGTCAGAGGGAACAGGAGGGCTTCAGAGGGCGTGTGAAGGAAGAGCAAATGATACTGAGGCTTTCCATGTGATAAACTTGTACTGAAGACGTCTGGGCTCAGCACCACGGAGGTTACTGCTGACCTTGGAAAGATGAGTTTGGTGGAATAAGTGATGGGCGAAGGCAGGCTGGTGTTTTTGTTGCTGTGTAGTTTTCTGAGTAATAAAGGCAATAACATGCCTATTTTGGGGTGAATAAACTAGCATATTACATATAAGGTTGACACTAAACTTTCTATGATTCAGATGAGTAAACTAAATCCTGGAGGTTACTAGTGCCCCTGTTTATTAACTGTTCAAAGTCCTCCACAAAATATGTGTTGGCTAAATAAAAGTAATTATCAGGCAAAGAGTAATTGCTTCATTGATTTTTTTCACTAATAGTTTTCACATAAGTGGTGACAAAAATGTATGACTTTTGAATATCTTAAAATTTGGGCTTATTTAAAAGATGAGAGAAAATGTCAAACAAAATTACAGAAGATAGTATACTTATCACCACAATCCTTGTTTCCTGTCAGTCATCCTTTCTTCTCCCTCTTGAACATGTGAACGAGTCCCCTCAAGGTAAATTCCAGATGTAACTCTGTCAAGAATCTAGACAATTCTCCCTCCCCTGAAGTCTGTTTTGACTGTTATAACTTCCCCGAGCCTTTATCATATCCAATTAAACCTAACTGGTATTTGAATACAAGACCAAGAAACAAAATTGCACAAGAAAGTTATTTAAGTTTGGAAGTTACTCTTAGCTTTCAAAAAGCAAAAGAATCCATTTAGTTGCTTGAAAAAATGAGAAGGCAAGTCAGCTGAGCTCATGTTTCACTGATGTCAGGCTGAGTCTTTTCTGTCAGTTATTTCCTATAATTGAGACCATTGGCAAACCGCCATGTTTCTATTTGTAACTCTTGATTCAAAGACACTTAGAGATACAGCTTCTGCTATTATTGTTTATAGAGCCCCCGAATGCAGTGCCAACTGTGGGGTTTGTAATTTTGTTTGAGATGGTCCTTATGGTTTATTTACATCATGAAACTGTTCTGGAGATCATTTGATCTTGGCCATTGTGAAGTCATGTGAGTGCTTATGTAATGTCACAGTCTAGGTGAATGACAGCCCGTGATGTACAAGCTGCCAAAGGCAGAGCTAACAAGTCCGGCATCATGTTTCCTCCCTTCTCTCTCTGTCTGAAGAAGACACATTCCATCTTTTTTCTAAAGTCTTACAAAAGGTGGATATCTCTCCTTGGTTTTTTTAAATTTTAATTTTTAAATGATTTCTAATCCTATGTATATGTGTGGTAAGTGCATATGATCCCCCTGGAGCTGGAGTTATAGGTGGCTGTGAGCTGTCTGGTGTGGGTGCTGCAAATCGAACTCTGGTTCTTTGAAAGAGCAGTAGATATTCTTAACCACTGAGCCATCTCTCCCACCCCCACTTTAAAAAAATTATGTTTTTATATAATTATAAAATAGACAGTTATCTTAAGAGCTTAATTTTGTATTTATATATAAATATGTTAATAGAGATTTAGTTAAACTGATGAACTATAAGTTCATCGGCTACTAACTATTAATTATCAGCTATAACTATTAAGCTGATGATAATGAGTATATGTGATAGATACACAAAAGTTTAACCCACTGTGTCCATTAAAGGTGAATAAATTTAAAGCTATACATTTCTGAAATTTCAAAACTTGATTTTAGAAGAATGTTCATGAGTATCCAGCCTCGAATTAATTTTCAAGTTGAATTCTTTGTAGACCAAATTTCTCACCTGTGTTTCCTGTACTGTTAAATGACAGGCTGGTGGGCAAGAACCCTGAGTTGGTCTGGCTTGAACATTTCCTGTATTTTTCCATAATTAGAGCAGTACTCTTGTGTTGTTTAGACACCATACTTTAAAGAAAGTGTTCTCTAAGTTTGAAAATCTAGAGTACAAAACAGCATGTTAAGATCTCATGTCCTGAGTAAACTAGTAATTAAAAATAGATGTGGAGGAAATCTATGTACATTTCATTCAACAGGTTCAGAGAAGGAAATAGAAAGAGAAGCATTGTAATTAAGATGCTAATTTAGGGGCTGGAGAGGTGGCTCAGTGGTTAAGAGCACTGACTGCTCTTCCAGAAAGGTCCAGAGTTCAATTCCCAGCAAACACATGTTGGCTCACAGCCATCACCATCTGTTTATGGGATCTGATGCTCTCTTCTGGTGTGTCTGAAGATAGCTTCAGTGTACTCATATACATAAAATAAATAATTCTTTTTTTAAAAGATGCTAATCTAAGCTGGGCAGTGGTGGCTCACATCTTTAATCCCACCACCCCAGAGGTAGATCTCTGAGTTGGAGGCCAGCTTGGCTTACAGAGTGAGTTCCAGCACAGTCCAGGTTACACAGAGAAACCTTGTCTCTAAAAGCTAAAATCCCAAAACCAAACCAAAATCTCCAAGAGTGTTTTTAACTTATAATTAATTTTTTCATATATGTACAGATAAAGTGAAAGTAAGAAAGGATAATGGCCCCTCTTTTCCAAAACATTCCCAAGTGTTTTACAGATGTGATTATTGACTAAATTACCTCAAATGGGTTATTTGGGTTGATTGAGAGTGAGCCCTAAGAACCATTAGACAGGAAGCAGAGGGACATGTGTCACTATGGTAGTGTTAGTCACTTAATAATAGAAGCTTTAAGAAGTGGGAGAGAAGCCGGGCGTGGTGGCGCACACCTTTAATCCCAGCACTCGGGAGGCAGAGGCAGGGGGATTTCTGAGTTCAAGGCCAGCCTGGTCTACAGAGTGAGTTCCAGGACAGCCAGGGCTACACAGAGAAACCCTGTCTCGAAAAATAAAACAAAACAAAACAAGTGGGGGAGAGAGAAAGAGA
>CACVCL010022025.1:0-49864 GCA_902729485.2 Mus minutoides | reverse complement strand
ATGAACTTGCTAATTGTCTTTTCTAGATCCGTGAAGAATTGAGTTGGAATTTTGATGGGGATTGCATTGAATCTGTAGATAGCTTTTGGCAAGATAGCCATTTTTACTATATTGATTCTGCCAATCCATGAGCATGGGAGATCCTTCCATCTTCTGAGATCTTCCTCAATTTCTTTCTTCAGAGACTTGAAGTTCCCAACCGCACCAATAGCTATCATGGGCATAGATACAAAAGTCACTTTAAAATTAGCAAATCATGATTTACAATGTAATATATTTTGACAAAATGAGGTCCCTCTCGGAAATGCAAAGTTGATTTAACAACTGAAGAAAGGTCACTGTAGCCTATCACGTTCACAGAATGCAAGGGAACACGAAGGCCACACCAGAGGTGCAGAAAAGTGACTGGCAGCACCTGGCACTCACTCTCAGCTTCTGAGGAATCACAACAAACTCCCTCCTAATAGGACAATTCAGACACCCCAAGGCATAACTACAAGCAGAAAGTATATTTAAACAGTTTCTTAATTATAAAAATTTAAATCTTTTTCCCTCCTAAAGCTGGAAGCAGAATGCCAATATAAAATTATGAATTGACTAAGAATACATTTTTAAAATATAGATAAGTCCTGTGCATAAAAATGAGGGGCCTTAGCTGGGACTCTGAACGATCCAGGTGAGGAATGGTTTTCCAGACCTGCAGGGGAAATGACTTGCTACCTTTAGCATTCATTTTCCCCACATTTGAATCCTGCATTCAGCAAAATCCCCGCCAAACCTCAGCTGCCTTCCCCGGGTTGAAGTTGACAAGAGGATTCTAAAATGTGGGAATTCCAACCCAACTGGGAGGTGTTCAGAGAAAACAAGCGCTGAGACTTCCGCCATTTAATTTCACGACTCATGATACAACACACAAGGTGTTTGGGGCTTAGTGGCAAGAGAGAGAGATCAATGAAATAGAATAAGAACATCTAAAAATAGACCCATATCTAATAGAACAATTGATCTTCACTAAGGTACCAGTGCAATATGATAGAGAAATGAGGACCTCTTCCACAAAGTGGAAGCGACTGAGTGAGGCGGGTGAATATGTGTGAACCTGGTCCCTTTCCTCACACTGGGCATGACATTAATACAAAGACTAGGTTATAGATGCATCTGTAAGAAAACACAAGGAAACATCCACCCAACCTGGGGGTAGGAAAAGAATTCCTACATAAGACACAGGAATGCTCACTGTAAACCAGATAATTGATAATCCAGATGTCATTATACTCAGAACCTCTGTTCTCTAAGGCTGGAGACATAGTTTAGAGGTAGTGCAGTTGCCTGGCACACTGGAGGCCTGGACTTGACTCTTGGAGCTAAGGAAGAGGAGAGGAAAAGGGGGAGGGGAGGAGGGGATATAGAGGAGAAGAAAAAGAAGAAAGGAGGAGCAAGGGGAGGAGGAGCAAGGGGAGGAGGAGCAAGGGAAAGGAGGAGCAAGGGAAAGGAGGAGCAAGGGAAAGGAGGAGCAAGAGGAGGGGAAGCAAGGGTTAAAGGAGCAAAGGGGAGGAGGAAGAGCAAGGGAGGAAGAGGAAGAAGAGGAGGGATGAGCAGGAAAGAAAGGGAGAGGGAAAATAATTCTTGTACTTATCAAAACCACCATTAGAAAACTGAAAAATCAAGTCATGAACTGAAAAAAAAATTACAATATGTTAATCTAACGAAGGACCTGTAATCATAATATATAAGGATTATTACAACTCAGTGATAAAAACATGGCCCTTTATTTTTCATTGTCCACAGATATGAGTATAGGGATATAAACAAAAGGAGACACACAAATGATAAACGATCAGACGTAGGCAACTCACAGTCAGGGAGATGCCACCTGCACACCCGTGTCCTGAAGAAAGATGCTTGCACCTTGCTGTGGCTTCCAGCTTGCTCCATCCCCGAGAGATCAAGGCTTAACAATTTCACAGTGTGCCATGCACATCTTCTCTGTGCACCCCATAACCACAAAGAAAACTCCAGAGACTCATGTGTGTTTAAAACTGAGAGAGAAACTCTGGGCACCTAAAGGGACAGGAGCTTTCCAGACCAAGTTCTTTCTTTCACATCTCAAACTTGGTTCCCCCGCCCATGTCCTGTGGTATCTGGGTGACACAAAGTTTCTACACATCTGCAGTGGTTGAAGAAATGGCTCAGTGGGGAAAGACACTTGCTATGCAACCATGAGGGCCTGGATTTGGATTCCCAGCAAAAGCCCCATGCAAAAGCCATGCACAGCAACAAATATATAAAATCCCACCACCAATAAAGACAGAGACGGGGAGACTCCTGAAGCTCACTGGCCAGCTGATGTAGCTGAATTGGCGAGTTCCAAGTTCAGCGAGAAACCCTGTCTCAAAAAACCAAGTTGGAGAGCCATTGAGAAATACACCAGATTATCAACTGGTGATTCCGCATGCACATGTACCCAAATTACACAATCATGTGCATAACACACACACACACACGAGAGAGAGAGACAGAGAGAGAGAGAGAGAGAGAGAGAGAGAGAGAGAGAGAATACATCATGTCTATCATCATCTGGCTCACTCAGTTAAGTGAGACTCAATATTCCTGGTAGCTTTTCCTGCTAGAGACAGCTAAACTATAAATGAAGGTAACTGGAAATGACATAAATGTGCTTCACAAACCTCAAGGTAAATGAATGTGTTCCTAACTCAATATCCCTTTAGGCAGAAACCACAAAAAAGGATTGCAGACATGCTGGCATCACCTGACACAAAGGATTTAGCATCGTTACCGCTCCTATCAAGTGCCGCCAACTCTGTGGGCTAGCAGGCCGTTACTGTGGGGACCTCTTCAGCAACCTCCAGCCCATCCCTGGAATTTTACACACAGGAAGTCGTAAGCCCGGAGAGCCATCCCCTTGAGGACCTCTAATGCCTCTGAGCCCAGTTCTGTCTCTGGTACAGTCAAGTCTGCAGAGGACACAGCTGCCTGCTAATTAGAAGAAGACCTGACAACGTCCTCTTGACTCACTTGCAACAGTGGCACTCTCGAGTGCCAGGGAGCAGACGGTTGATCTTCTATGTCAACAGCTGGCCACTGGATTTCTGCCCTGGGAATCTTGTCCAAATGGAGAGCTTTTCTTGGCTTTGCAAGGCTGCCATGTGGGCTGTCCGGTTATAAATAAGCATTTCTGTTCCCAAACCCAGATGTGTAGAAACTCCTCCAAATGTCTGCCCATGAGCCATGATTCCGAATGGAGCACTGCCTGCCCCCATGGGACTGTGCAACCTGCCAGATGAGGTAAGGAGGGAGCTGGAGAGAGTGTGTGGAATGGGAGGGCATCTGGAGAAAAGTCAGGGCAGAAGGAAGGGGCCGTAACTTAACATGAGATTGCAAGGTTCTGAAAAAGAGCTAGACCCACGAGTTCAGCTCTCTACATTTAAATAGTATCTTTACTTCTCCACCTCTCTGGACACATCCAACCAAGCCTGCTCTGATGTTCCCATTGCTCGGACTGGATCTGTCACACAGTAGGTGTGACACATAGTAGGTGCACAGTAAGTACTTACTGAGTTGGATTGATCTGGCCCTGAGCTCCACAGAGAGAGCTGCTGCCACCAAACATAACCCGCTTGTCTCTTCTTCCGAGTTATTAACCTTTGGAGGCAGGAAAAGAGGCAAGAACCCAGCTGCCATCGATCCAAAGGCATATGGTCCAGCACTAAGGGTCCAGGCAGAGGCTCAACCTGGTCTCCTCCCCTATGGAACTTCACTTTGTTTAGTAAAGTTCACGGTCAAAATGTGTGAGATCGTAGTTAGATGTGTGGTGTGTTCATCTCACCACCTGAAGTGTTTCAGAGGGAAGTGACTGGGGTCCGTGCTGATACTGGATCACCGTAGTGCCTCTCCGCTATCGCCGGGAAAGCAAGGGAAGAGGCTATGGGGTTGTAGTGATTGGTGGTGATAATGGTGATGGTGATGATGATGGTGGTGGTGACGCCCACGCTGATGGTTCACAGAGAGTAACCTATGAACTATTTTTAAGATCTGAGACGGACTCTACAACACTTTCCAATTCCCTTGGTGTAAATTGCTCCAGTGTGTACATCAATACCATAGGACCTCCTCTGAGACTACAAGAGAGATTACCTATGGAGCTGATTCACAATGCTGTGTGAAGATGACATGAAGCACAGCCTCCCCTGACATGGGAGGAGGATATGCACAATGACAGAGAGAACAGAGAAACCCAGAGAGAAACCCGCAGCATGACTGTCTGAAGGGTAGAGAGAGCAGGGGGCATGGGAAGGAGTGCCTGGGCATCAGTGATAAACCTGTTCTGGTCAGCTGGAAAGGGGGTACAGAGAATGTTTAGTCATAACTGCGATCTTAGCGATGCTCTTAGAATATACTGCCAGCCGAGGTGTGCCAGACACACAGAAATAGCAAAAGCCAGGCCGGTGGAAGCAGGCTCATTCAGGGCTCAGGAAGAGATGAGAATCCCTGGAGCGAGACGTGTGAGAGTGGAAAACCTTGTGGGCAACATGGAGACAGCCCTCTGCGGTCTACACGAGAGCCTGTTACCTAAACAATAACAGTATGAAGACTTTATATTTGAGGGTCTTGGTTCAGGTAAAATGGTGAGAGAAGCAAGGGGATCAAATTCCTTGTGGAAAACAATAGAACTGCCCCTTCTGCCATGTGACAACATTTGAGGAAGAAGTCACCATCTCTGCAGAGTAGGGCTTCACCAGATACTTAATTGGCCAGGGGCTGTATCCGGGCTTCCTGGCCTCCAGAATCATGAAGCCTATCTCAGCAGCTCTCTGTCTGTCTTAGGAGCCTGAAAAGAGTGACACGATCCTATCTCATGTGTCAACTTTTGCTGTCTCCAGATGTTCAAAATTCTGTTGATCCCTCCTGCAGCACCCACAGAAGCACACAGCAGTTTTCATCAAATTTCCCCAGACTCTGCCCATCATGAGCCTTCCTCTGAGACCACGGGACTCACTGACTTATTTTTCCACCCGTCTAGTATGCATGAAGCAGCGTCTGTGCACCAGACACCATGTACAGCTGGAGACCTCAGAGATGTCCATGATGTACTGGCTCACCACGAGAAGCTAGTGCGTACCTGGGATGACAGAAGTGTCCTATTACCCATGATGCCTCACTGTATCTAGAATATGATGGAAGATAACAGAAGAGGCTCTTCTCAAGGATGTGTAGGCTTTGACTCTAGGGGAAGGTATGGCTGGCAGAAGCAGGGTTAAGGAGAAAGAAGAGGAGACAGATGTACATGCCCAAGCACAAACTCTCGTAACTCTGCTGTCTGGTAACTTTAAGTCATCTCCAAATCCAAATGTCTTCAGATTTGTAACTTAATAGTTTTCTCATGGTATGGAAATGTAGATTTCAGGCTCACCTGAGACTTCCCAGCTCAGAGAAGAGTAGATTGTCTTTAGTTGCATGGGAGTCACCAGTGTCCATCAATGTGCCTTAATCTTGACAGCCAGCATCAACTTCTGAACTACTTACTTATGAAGAACGGCATTGGATTCTTATCTACTCCCCAAAATGTTTAGTTGCCAAAGATAAACCAGGCTGAGCAAGAGGCTACAGAACTGGGCTCACCTGGCTTCCTTCTCTATTTAGAGCCTCTTAAAACTGATCCTTTTGTTAGGAATCAAATATTAATGAAGAGGGTGAATAATTCAGTGTGCCTGAGGATCCAGGAGGAAATCCCCAGGGATATTTTGGTGCTCCGGGGACTCTACAAGTGCAGCTCTTTGTACCAAGTAATAAAGAGAGGTCCTGGTTCCAAGATGGGCTCTGAAGCCAACCTTGCACTTCATGGGCCTGTGCCTTCTGCTTGCCTCTTGGGCCACTCTCTGTGCTGCCCTCTCTGCTCCTGCTTTGACAGGCTAGATCACGTGGTTTGCAGAGACAGGCACACGGCATTTCTCACTTCTACCAGTGGAAAGCTCATTTTCTTAGTTTGGTTTCTACGGCTGCGATAAAAAACACTGCCCAAAAGCAACTTGAGGAGGAAAGGGTTTACTCCATCTTATAGCTCACACTCCATCACTGAGGGAAGTCAGATCAGGAAACTTGAGGCTGGAACCTGCAGCCTCAAGTTTCAAGCCCCTCCCCATTCAACTAAAGATGAGGGCATAGAGGAAGGCTGCTTATTGGTTTGCTCCTCAACACTCGCTCAGCCTGCTTTCTTATACCATCCAGGCCCACCTACCTAGGGGATGGTGCCGCCCACAGTGGACTGGATTCTCCCACACCAATCAAGAAAATTCTCCACAAGTTGCCCAATGGCAAACACAAAACACTATTCACCAAGTAGACTATTCTCCAACCTTCCCCACAGACGTGGTACCTCAAGGAAAGACAGAGTCATGCGTCCCTGGGTGATCCTTTCCTGTCCGTGAATCTTGTCTCTGTCAGGATATAGGACACAGAGGCAAGATCTCTTGTGCTCAGGAAGACAATGAAAAGAGGCTGAGAGCCAAACCTCTGAGGAAAAGCCAACAACGCCAACAATTCATTTGTTTATCCATTTATTAATTTATTCGATCAACAAATAGCTGAGTGTCTGCTGTGTGCTGGCACCTGGCCAGGGCTACACCTGAAAACAGAATAAGTGACTGGTCCATTCTCAGGGAAGGCCAGGCCTGGGAAGACAAGTCCAGAGGAGTAGCCATGGTGGCCAGATCCGGGCTCTGGAATCTCTTTGGCTCCAACTAAGATAAAGGTAAGTTCAACTAGGGGCAGCTGTGGGCAAACACTACAGTTATCTTCCCAGGGCAACTTGAAGCATTATGATCTTGTGGTTGAAAGACTGTGTTCAGTCTTGACCACCCTGACCACTGTGTGGCAAAAAGCAAGTTTGTTCACCCCTGAAATTCAGTCTCTGTGTGAGCAAAGTGGGGACAGTCACACCCGCTGTTGTTTATTTTATTTATTAATTTATTTACTAAGTCAAAATTTGGTTTTACTTATTAAAAGTCTGTTGACTATAGGAAGCGTCACATATAATTATAAGCTCCTCTGTAGATTTTAATCTCACTCTTGGAGGATCAGAGTTTTAACTCGATGTCTGTTAGCAGAGACTGAGGGGAGCTCCTGGGAAGAGTCTCTACCATCAAGTCCCCCCAACCCGTCCCTCACAAGGCAGAAATGTACCAAGAAGGGAACCATGGAACACCTCAGTTCTGAGGAGACCGTGGAAAGCCCATTACTGTAATGGGAAGCCTCGCAGTGAGACTAATAATAGAAAGGCAGACCCGCAGCGACCCAGCGGCTGGGTAGTGTTAAACAGTCAGGGGCTCAGTGCCTCTGTGGTGCACCTCGCACTTTGTAGGGGCAGCAGCATGCTTGCCGTCAACCCCAGCTGTGTAGACCTTGGGTGAGGTACTCAAATTCTCCAGGCTTCTTCAGCCTTAATCAGAGGCACAATTTTCCTGCCTCATAATGTTGGGATTATAAGATCAAGTGTCACCTACTTAATGGTAAATGCTCAGTAGGAAAGGCACTGGGCGAAGAGTATCCGCTAAACGTCAGACCAAGGAGCCATCGATAAACTGTAAAGTTCTCCTGTAGTTAACATATTTTTCTCTTTTTTTTTTTTTTTTTTTTTTTTTTTGGTTTTTTCGAGACAGGGTTTCTCTGTGTAGCTCTGGCTGTCCTGGAACTCACTTTGTAGACCAGGCTGGCCTCGAACTCAGAAATCCGCCTGCCTCTGCCTCCCGAGTGCTGGGATTAAAGGCGTTTCTCATAGCCTAGAGGAGTGGGTTGCCATCAGAAGGCCCATTTCGGAGTCTACTGAGCTCCATCAGCTAGCAAAGAGAGTTAAAAATTCTCCCAACCCCCACCTCTCCTCAGATGCCACTGCTACAAGTCATGTGCTCGCTTCTGTTGACTTTCTCCAGACAGACCTCCTGTGAGCCATTTCCCTACAGAGAAACTTCTATACGAAGGGGGTGGTCTCCAAAATTTAGATGTTCATGTCAACACGTTGAGAATTTTAAAGTTAGGGATTATGTGCACATAGCATGTGCTCTACATCCAGACTTGCCCATTCCTCTCTCTCTTTCCTGATAGGAACACTGTGGCAGGACCTCCCAGACCTCTGGTGTCCCCAGATCCTGCACAGAGACAAGCACACTGCTTATGTTTCTGGATTAGAAACAAAACTGCCTTCCTTCCTAAAGACATTTACCAAAGCAGCTACAAGGAAGAAAATGAGCAACCCATCCCCAGACAGATACACACACACACACACACACACACACACACACACACACACACCTCTTCCGGAAGAGGCAGCTGAGACTGCTCACTCTAAAAAGAAATTAATTCCACCCAGAAATAAATCCCCATTTCACTGGCCCAGGAGACCTTTAGCAACCGTGGTTACCCCCAGGCAGGTTCTCCCTGCAAAGGCTGGGTTGACTCACTGCTCCAATCTCCTCCCCTCACAGCAGTTTGCCTGAGCCTGAGGGATGGCCAGCAATTACAGAAGGCTAAATATTTCAGCAGCCCAGAGGGGGCTTCCCAGCAGCCAACAGGAAGCCATTTTTCTTCCTTCTAAACTGTTTATTAAAATACAGAGTTAAACCCGGCGAGGGAAAACATTTCCTACCTCTGCCTGCAATTAACCAGCTATTGCAATACTGAAGTTTCTGCGCACACTGTTAGGCAATAACACTTTTTAGGGAGGAACCCTGAGAGTTCCCAACACGGAATCAATTGGGTTCTGGTCCCAATCTACTCAGGAACTAGCCAGTAGACTGTCTGTGAGACACTGCTCTCTGAGATTCAAGGTCAATAGACTGGCACAGCAACCCCTTCCTGTCAAGCACAGCGATGCCTACGTGAGAGCCAAGGGCAACCCCAGACAGCTGCTGTGACCAAAGGCTTCTCTCCCATTCTCCACTATAGTGTGTGTGTTGCTCAGGCTCTAGGCGCCCGGGATAGCAGGAGGCACAGTCTGCCCAGTGATGGAGCATCCCAGTGACAGAGCATGGATTCTTATTGCTAGGTGTCACCATGGTAAAACTGGTCCCCATCTGTACTGGCTAGGTTTGTGTCAACTTGACACAGCTGGAGTTACCACAGAGAAAGGAGCTTCAGTTGGGGAATGCCTCCATGAGATCTAGCTGTGGGGTATTTTCTCAATTAGTGATCAAGGGCCCCTTGGGGGTGGGACCATCTCTGGGCTGGCAGTCTTGGGTTCTATAAGAGAGCAGGCTGAGCAAGCCAGGGGAAGCAAGCTAGTAAAGAACATCCCTCCATGGCTTCTGCATCAGCTCCTGCTTGAGTTCCAGTCCTGACTTCCTTTGGTGATGAACAGCAATGTGGAAGTGTAAGCTGAATACACCCTTTCCTCCCCAACTTGCTTCTTGGTCATGATGTTTGTGCAGGAATAGAAACCCTCACTAAGACACCATCCACGGCGGAGTTAAGAAAGGACATTCTACACAGCTGACTGCTCGTGGCGAACACCTCTCCTGAGGTGCTTCTGGAAGATGGCTCGTCATTTCCAAGAGATACCTTGAGAATGCAGTAGATACGTTATACTCTTGGATATCTGTGGGAGTCAATGATAACTGTCACGTCAGGATGGGATCAGGTGAACGGGGCCTCTGAGCATGCCTGTGAGGGAGTGTTTTCATTCGCTAAATTGTGAGAGTATCAGCCTTACTGGTGCGTGGGACGGTTCCCTGGTCAGAGGATCCTGGAGTATATAAAATGGGAAAAAGAGGCCAAGCTAGGAATCAAACAGTCATCCCTCTCTGTTCCTGCCTGTGGGTGTGATGTGACTGGCTTCACGCCCCTGCCTCCCTCCTTCCCCTGACTGTGGGTGTGATGCGAGTGGCTTCACGCCCCTGCCTCCTTCCTCCCCACCTTGATGGACTGCACCCTTGGACCATGAGCCAAAACAAATCCTTTCTCCCCAATGGATGTTGCTCATGTCAGGGTGTTTCCATAGCAACAGGAAACAAGCCTAAGTCAGTATTTCTCTGTGTTGCAGCCACCTTGTCACCACGAAGGAATGGACCTCAAGAACAAAAGCTCTTTTACAATGGTTTAATGATCAACAAGATGGAAGGAACCTGGGGGCCTGACATGACAGGCAAGCCTTTCCATTAACCACCATGTTTCTTGATCCACTGGAATTTCTGACAAGGAAAATTATTAATGTCCTTCTGTGTGTGAGACATTTTTAGTGGAGTGATGTGTTATGTGCACCTGATAGTGACTTGGAGCACCCGCCTAGCAACATGTTTAATCTTGGGGATTTCATCTGTCCCTCTAATCAGCTGGTTAGAAATCAGTAAATTTTCAATGGATACCATCTGTTGTACACACCGCTCAAGGTCTGGAGGATATGCAGTGTTGTAAACAGTAAATGAAATTTGAAATCCAAGGTGTATGGCACGGCCACGATGGTGACAATGACAGCATGATGATCTACTATCGCTGCCCAGAGACAGACAGACAGACAGCAGGCCTGTGACTTCTATCTTCATGGAAAGGGCAGAGTGTGTTAGATTATCTGGAGCCTCAAGAATCTCCCTCAGGGTGAGTGCCCTGTGTCTAAAGGCTGATGCTCATGAATGGTAGCCAGCTCATCTCCTAAAGACCAATGCTTAGGAATGATAGCCAGCTCATCTCCCAGCTCTGCATGCAGCCCTCTTCGGTCCTCTGGCCTTTGGGCACTGGCCCTGCAGATGCTGAGCCCAGGAAACAGCTCCTACATCCGTGGGTTTTGAGGTCTAGACACTGCTTCTTCATCTAAATATGGTCTTCCTCCTGGGAATACATTCTCTACTGAGCTGATTCTTTGTGATTCCTTCAAACCAACCCTTATGTGGGTATTCTCTCTTTCTTTACCTCTCTCTCTCCCTATCTCCCTCCCTCCCCACTTCCTTCCTTTCTTTCTTTCTTTCTTTCTTTCTTTCTTTCTTTCTTTCTTTCTTTCTTTCTTTCTTTCTTTCTTTCTTTCGTTGTTGTTTTTCTGTGTTGAAACAGGATGTTGATAGCCCAGGCTAGCCTTGAACTCTTTGCTCTTTCTGCCTCAGCCTTCCAAGTACTGGGGTAGTAAGCATGAGCTATTGGACCCAGCGTTTATGAGGGGACCTTTGATGACCAAGTCTAAGTCACATTCTTAGCTTCAAGGGAAGCTGGGAATTGACATCTGAGCTCTTGGGGATTTGCTTTTAATAAAGAAAAGGGGTCAGAAGTGGTAAGTGGTGTGATGTGAACCTATATTGTCAAGCAATATTGTCAGCTTTATTTAGCTGGGAAGTCCTTTTGCAAAGGTGACATTTTGGGCAGGGGGCTTGAAAGGCAACATTTAAATAGTAAGTTAAGACCACTGAAGACAGAGGTCCACATTCTGACCCCACTTAATTGTTATTGTTGTTGTTGATGATGATGATAATGATGATGATGGTGTTATCTCATATATTATGCCTCTCCCCTCAGTTCCCCTACCTCCACTCCTCTCAGTCCCTTTCTCCCACCTCCCCTCTCCCCCAGATTCTCCTGACCCCACTTCTTACCAGCTGGGTCCATGTACTTCTTAGCTATGGTATATGACTGTGGGTGTCCTTGAACCAGCCTTGGTCATCTCAGCCCCAGCCTGGCAGGCCTTGATTCAGAGGCAGGGAGGCTGAGCACAATTCTTTTCTGTCTACCAACTGGTTTAATGACCTTCAGTGTGTGATGGAAGTGCCTTGGGACTAAGTCTCCAAACATTTTAAGTGGTAGCTTGGACCAGATGGTGTCTAAGCATCATTCTGTTTCATCCTCAGAATGGTACTGCCTCATCTGACAGCTCACAGTACATCTGGTTTCTAGAGCAATTTTCCCCATTTGCTCTTAGTCGCTTCTGCAGGAGTCACTAAAAAAAAGTAGCTTCCCCAAGAAATCGGATGGTCCAGCTTCAGTGAACGTGCACCTGATGTTTCCCAACTTAACAGCTACTGGGGAGAGTTTTGCAAGCACAGCACCACGCCAACACCTTCTAATAATACCATCTCTCCCCAAAGACCAGCTACCAACCTGTGGCAGTTAGCTGCCCGCTGATTCATGCACCCTCTGAAGAGGACAGTGCAGCCTGGAGGAGCTACACCTAGCTTGCTCATCTCCCACAGATCGGGTATCCTCCACCCTGGCTCCTAGGGAGGTGAGGGGCTTCCTCAGGTCCGCTTACCTGGGAAATACTTCACCATAAACATAGCAACCTGTGGCTTCAGAAATTTCAGCCCCTGCCCTGCAGGAGGTTGTCACAAAGGCTAACTCCTGTGATCCAGCCATCAAGACCCTATTGTATCTATCAAGTGACCTGATTGGCGGCAGGTCAGCTTCTGTCTCCTCCTTTTCTGGGCCTCCATTTCCCCTTCCTACAACTTGGAGATTAAAATACCAATGGCAGAGAATTGGTAAGAGCCTTTGGATGCTGTGGGTGGGTGCTGGGGTCTGTAGGTATCATTGTTTCAGCCTCTCCTCGTTACCTGGGCAACCTCTATTTCTGGATGGTGCTCTTCTTGGGTGGCTCTCTCTTCAGACCTCTTTCCTAAAGTCCTCCAGTTTCCCTCTAGACTACCCTCACAGGGAGTCTCTGCCTGCTTACAATCACAGCGGCAGCCCATTTAAATGAGTTAAGCAGACAGTCAGTGGCTGAGTTAAACAGAATGGGTTATGTCAATAATGAATCATAGTAAGTTTTAGTGATAAAATCTTAGCTCAAGGGAATTGGGGATCTAGGTCCCCACCAAAGGTACCCATGGGGCCAGTGATGCCAAAACACACACACACAAGCAAACACATACCAATGCACACACATACATATTGACACAAATACAAAAATGTGCACTTGTTTACATACACAAACATATACATGCACACACAAACACACACCATTACTAGAAGTTCCCAGAGCTGGTGGGAAGTCCCACGTTCTCTGAGCCCTTGGTGTGCCTATACTCTGAAGCTGTGCTCAAAGTGGGTGAGGGATTTGGCATGGGGCCCAACGGCTCCTCTGTGGAGTGTGCATCCCTTCCATCCTGAGACCTGGAGCCTGGCTCTGGGCCACGGCCATCCTAACTTTGCCTGGGACCCTCCTTCTTCTCAGCCTTCCTTTCTCCCCATAATAGACCAGTGTTCGTTGTGTGTGCTTTCTGGATCAGCCTCATGGGCAGATGCTACAATAGCCTGTCCAGTTGTTGTTACAACCTAGTGAAACCCTCCCAGTCATCACCATCTCCAGGAGAGGACACTGAGGCACAGCCCCAGGGTAAGCGGCACAGGAACAGATCCTGCGCATTGGGCTCCTCCTGAGGCATCATCCACACCCACCACAAAGAACACCTTCCCCCCCCCCTGGTTGGGTGTCCTCTGAGGATACCACCCAGGAAGTCACCATGCTCTAATGGCACAGGTCTACAGGCTTCCCTCCTACCCACATGGTCCTCCCCAGGGGTGATCTGAAAGAGGGTTTTGCGTCCAGGCCCTGGGGTGGTCCATCCTAGCTGTCCCAGTGCAGCATTTGAATGCAGATACTCACTTGGGGGGGCTTTGTATCACTGTCTGCAAAAATGAGCCTCTCCCCGGATGGCAGCTGCGGGCGGCATTACCCCAAGCACTGTGGAGGGACCTGAGCAGGGACCTGCTACGGTGGTGAAACTCACCTGGGCCTGGCAGTCCCACTGCAGGATCAGCAGGTTGTTTAAGGAGGGACAATTAAAGGCTTTAAGGCTGAGCTTCGTCCCTGAGTCCTCTGCTCAGCCCTTTTTATTCCCAGCAAGATAACCAGTCTAAAAAAAGAAGGAGGAAAAAAAATGCCACCCTTGGCATCTTCTTTGTCCCTTTTCTATCTGCTCTCGTTTCCATGGAAACCCAAAACCATTTGCCTCCCTCTCTCAGCTATGCCTTCTCCCCTACCCCAGGCCTGCCTGGTTAGCTCCCCCGGCTCCCTCCCCGAAAGCCATGTTTAGGATTCCTCCGCTTGTTTTCAGACTTCCCAGCTGCCTCCAGCATTCTTTTGTCTCTTGTTCCAAAAAGGCAAAAATGGCCTTTTCCAGTGGCTGCTCCCTTGAAGTCCCCATGGCAGCCCTACTGTGTGTGGGATTTGTCAGTGACCCATCATAACACATGAAGAGGCCTCAAACCAAGGCCAGAATAGGGAGGACACTGCCCAGGCTCTGCAAGAGGCAGCAAAGCCCACTACAGCATCCCTATCCTGGCAATGCTAGGACATCACCTGACCAAGTGATCTCTGTCTCTCAGCCTTGGTCTCCCCCTTACACATCCACACACATTCACCCACCTCCCCACCCCCACCCCCGGCCACACACAGCTTCTAGCTTACCCTCTACAAAACCCACAGATCTTCAGAGCCTCTGGGGGGTTAAGCAAAGCTGGCCTAGACTTCCTGGCATGCATGGAACTCGCCACTCCTCCACCCAGCTGGCTCCTGCCCACTGGCACAGCTGGAACAGCTGCAGCTGCAGCCATCTCTCTTCAGCTTACCTGCCAGCTCCATCCTTGAGCTGACGTCGAAGCCTCTGTTCGATGTGGCATTCTCTGCTTATTAAAATTCACTCACCATCTTCTCCTGCACCGTTAAGAGGTTTGTTCAGCAGCCAAGATGACTCCACCTGCTTGGGCAAGAGAGGGAGGGAGGAAAGGGGTTAGCACACTGTAAAAATGGTGGCCAAGGGAGCACCAGGCGAGTGTGCAAAGCAGATGGATCCTGAAAGACTCTGATTGTGCAAGCAAGGGCTCTTAACAATGAGCACCCAGCGATACTGTTAAAGGATGGGTGAATGGTAGACTGTGGGCAAACACTGATGTACGGACTCCCCCAGTGTTATCACCAAACACTCAGTGAACCCCCCCCCATGCTTCCTCCATGCCAGGCACTGGCCCAGACTCACTAGCGGCATTCTTTTTTTTAGGTGTATTTATTTATTTTATGTATGTGAGTACACTGTAGTTGTACAGATGGTTGGGAGCCTTCATTTGGTTGCTGGGAATTGAATGGTCCTCTGCTCGCTCTGGTTAACCCTGCTTACTCTGACCCAAAGATTTATTTATACATAAGTACACTGTAGCTGACTCCAGACGCACCAGAAGAGGGTGTCAGATTTCATTATGGGTGGTTGTGAGGCACCATGTGGTTGTTGGGATTTGAACTCAGGACCTTTAGAAGAGCAGTCAGTGCTCTTACCCGCTGAGCCATTTCGCCAGCCCCACTAGCTGCATTCTAGTGCTCTCTTTTCACCCACCCATCCACCCATCCGTCCATCCATCTGTCTGTCCATCCATCTGTCAGTCTGTCTGTCCATCTGTCCGTCCATCCATCCATTTATTCTGTTTCTTGAATATGCATGGGGGTTGCACATGTGTGCTCTTGTGTGTGAGGCAATCTTGTGTATCAGTCTTCAGGCAGTCTGCTTTTCCCCTGATGCAAGCTTTCTTTTTGGTTCATTCGGTGAGTGAATAGGGCCACACTGGCTGGCCGGTGAGTCTGGCATCCTCCTGCCTCTGCCTCTCTAGTGCTGAGAATGCGAGCATGTGCGTGGCTGACTTTTTCATGTGAGTTCTGGGCTTTAAACCTGGGTATTCATATTCACCCAGCAAGAGCTTCCCAAGTGAGCCACAGCCTCAGCCCCCACGAATAGCTTACTCAAGTTCTCAGTGTTCTCAGTTGGGGAGCCTCTGCCCTCTGCTCCTGTTCCCTGGGGCTATTGCTTTCAGCTCTTGGTGGGGCCGGTTCTGTTTAGAATCACCCCAAGTTTAGAGAAAAGATTTTCGTAGAGGAATCTTATCCTTGTTTGTTTGTTTGTTTGTTTATTATTTGCTGTGGGGTTTAAGCCTCTTGTCCCAGTCCCTGTGTCCGATGAATACACACACCCCATCTTCATCTTCCCATCTTGGCCGTGAGCACTTTGAGTTAGAGACAAAGCTGCTTTGCAAGACATGTGTAAGAACATTGCAGTATGAACAGCTACGTACAGGCTGCTATGCCTTGATGTGACAGTCACAAAAACTTTCCACTCAGCCGTTCCTCTGGGGGATGTGGGGTGGTAACTACCTGGGGGCCTCAGCTGCTGGCCCTCTGGTCTAGCTAGCTCCATGTTCTCTCCAAGGCCACATTCCTGCATCCAGTGACTGAACACAGGCCTATCCCTGCAAGATGTGGGACTCTCGCTGTGGGCATCTTTGGTTGGACAGTTCCTGAAGCATACAGCTGCTCCCATTTGAAAGAGGGGCTGAAGTCCATGTTCTTTCGCCTCCTGTTTTCCCCCACTTCCTCGATTCAGCCAGCCTCCCCCCAACCCCACTCTGTAGTTCACGGGCTACCTCACACACCCTCTCTCTCTTAGATTCTACAATGATATTTTTCTAGTTTATTTTTTTTTAATTTTAATTAAAATATAATTTCTCCACTTTCTCCTTCCCTTTCCTCATTCTGACCCCTGATGTCCCCCCACCATCACTCCCTTTCAAATTGATGGCCTTTTTCTTTGTTATTGCTACATATATGTATAAAAGCACACACACACACACACACACACACACATCATGCAGAGTCTGCCTGTGTGTATATGGTTTCAGGACTGCACACTTAGTGTTGGATAACCAATCAGAGGGCTCATCACTGTGAAGGACTAATTCTCCCTCACTTGACAGTGACTAGTTGCCAGTAGTTCTTTGTCTAGGAGAGAGCGCCTGTGAGATTTCATGTTAGCGTGTCTTTTGGTTCAGGTCTTGCTTAGGCAATGGTGTTGTTGAGGTATCGTGGGTGTAGCACCCTGTCGTTTCTAGGAGACACAGTCTCACTCTGCCTCTGGCTCTTGTAGTCCTTCTTCCTTGGTGTTCCCTGATCCTTATGCATGGAGGTTGTGTTGTGGTGCATCCACTGAGACTGGGTACCACCCCAAGATCACTTGACCTCTGCAGTACGGCCAGCTGTGGGTTTCCCCTCAGTGGTCTGCAGCGAGAGGAAGGCTCTTTGATGAGGGGTGGGAGCTACACTAATCTGTGGGTAGAAGGATGCATTTCACAATGCAGTTAGGAGTTATGCCAGTCTTGTAAGGTGGCGGTGGTAAGTTCCTCTCTAAGATTCATGACCTTGCAACCCAGGTAGTGGGCTGGATTTCTAGTACCTTCATGTTGAGTGGACAACTCAAACAGGATCTAAGTAGAAAGCCTCCTGCCTGAGACCTAGGATGTACAGTACCAGAGGGCGCCAAGCAAGCCACCAAGGGAGAGAAGCTATGGTGCCCGTGAACCACAATGACCATTGTGACAAAATGTCTCTGAGGGTGCATTGGTGGCATTCGGGTAACAGTGGCAGCCAACACTGTCTCGTGGGACCTGAGGCTCTCACTACAGTGCTCTTGAAAGTGGACTCCTAGGAATGTCAGTACGGCCCAGCCAGTGGGGCTGATGTAGCTGTGGCTGTGCAAATGTCTCCTTTCAAGCTCTGTGTTCTGGGTCTTCCTGTGAACACCAAGAACAGCAATGACCGTAATCTACACGAAGAGTCTGTCTGGTGTGTGGGGAGTCACCATACTCTTCCACAAACGCTGACCCATCCCTCATATTCTAAAGGACACTGCTGCATCTTCCAGGGCCCTGGGGGTGGGAGGAGACACTGTGACAGGTGTCCATTATTTCTCAGGCCCATTTTGGCTCAGGGTTCAGAGTCTCTGGCCTGTTCTTATTTATCATCTTGCCTGCTTTCCAGCCTACAGTTGGACCTCAAATCTGTGGCTGTCTTCTTCCTTTCTGTCTCTGGCCTTAAGGATCAAAATGTTCTAAAACAAAACCAAACACTACTCTTGTTTTGTTGGGCTTCCCAGAGGGAAGAAAGCTAAATATGTGACCAAGCATCTCTCCCTTCTAAATCTTAATTGGTTTTTAATCGCAGATTAAAAGTAATTAGAAGTTCCTGATTAAAGATGAGTTTCTGAGATGGATGGTGGTGAGAGTGGCATGTTAGTTTTGGGGTGAGCACCTCGACATAGTGAAAGATAACACGGGACCAAGCCGTGAAGGCGGGTGTAGGAGTCTGACTGTCCCTGCACTGTTACATGCTGAGAAAGGGGGTGTAACAGTTGGCTTCTGCGACTGTCCACCTATCCAAAGCAGCAGTGAGTGGCTCCCCCATGGGAATGCTTGTGGTTCTCAAGCTAGGCCCGGGGTTTCCTCCTCTTCTGCTCTGATCTCTCAGAAACTGACCTACCCAGAAGCCATCTGCTTTCTGACATCTGGATCGCTCCACCTGCTTTCAACACTCATGAATTCCCCTCAGACTCGTTTGACAATTCCAGCAACGGCAAAAATCCCTTGATCTGACTCCTGCAAAATCAACAGACATCTTCCTCCAGGCAGGAAGGCTACAGAGAAGCCACATGGAATATATCCTGATGAAGGAGCAAGATTGTGAAAGATACATTCTATTTATCTGTTTGTTTATCTACATCCCAAACGCAGCTTCCTCTCCTGGCCTCCCCACTCACAGTCACTCCTCCCATCCCCCCCTCCTCCTCTGAGAGAGTGGGTACCCCTTGGGCATCCCCTCTACTCTGACCCATCAAGTCTCTGGCAGATTAGGCGCATCCTCTCCCCCTGCGGCCAGACAAGGCAGCCATGACAACTGAGCGGCGCATCTGCTACATCTGAGCCGGGGCCTCAGTCCTGCGAGTGGATCTGCTACATCTGAGCCGGGGCCTCAGTCCCGCCCGTGGATGTACTTTGGTTGGTGACTCAGTTTCTGAGCACGCCAGGGGTCCAGGTTGGTTGACTCCGTTGGCCTTCCTGTGGGGTTCCCATCTGCTTCGGGGCCCTCAGTACTTCCCCCACCTCTTCCACAAGAGTCCCCGCCCTCTGTCCAAGGTTTGGCTTGTGGGTATCTGCATCTGTTTCAGTCAGCTGCTAGGTAGAGCCCCTCAGAGGATAGTTATGCTAAGATCCTGTTTGCAAGCATAAGAGAGTATCATTAATAATACTCTGGGATCGGTGTTTGCCCATGTGATGGGTCTCCAGTTGGGCCAGTTATTAGCTAGTTCTTCAGTCTCTGTTCCATCTTTGTCTCTGCATATTTTGTTTTGGTTTGGTTTTTTGGGTTTTTTTTGTTTTTGTTTTGTTTTTTGGTTTTGTTTTTGTTGTTTTTTTGGTTTTTTGGGTTTTTTTTGAGGCAGGGTTTCTCTGTGTAGCCCTGGCTCCTGGACTCACTCTGTAGACCAGGCTGGCCTCAAACTCAGAAATCTGCCTGCCTCTGCCTCCCGAGTGCTGGGATTAAAGGCATGCGCCACCACGCCTGGCTGTCTCTGCATATTTTTAACAGGACAAATTTGGGGTCAAAAGTTTTTTGGGCAAGTTGGTGTCCTTACCCTTCCACTAGATGTCCTGCCTGGCTATAGGAAGTGGTCTCTTCAGGTTCCATGTCCCCACAGTAAAGTCACCCAATTGACTCCTGGGAGATTCTCTATACCAGGTCACTGAAACTTCCTAGAGGTTCCCCCCCACCACCACCCATCCTAACCTAAGCAGCTGCAGATTTCCATTGGTTCTCCTAGCTCTCAGCTGCAGATTTCCATTCGTTCTCCTAGCTCTCTGGGCCTCTCTCATGGCCCCCATATTTTTCCCTCTTCTCCCCAGCTCCCTCCTTTCCTCTGTCATTTATGACTATTTTGTTCCCCCTTCTAAGTATGATTTAAGCATCCTCACTTGGGCTTTCCTTCTTGTTTAACTTCTTTGGGCCTATGGGATGTGTCGTGTGTATTCTGTATTTTATGGCTAATATCCACTTGTCAGTGAGTACATACCATGCATGTCCTTTTGGGTCTGGGTTACCTCACTGAGGATGATATTGTCTAGTTCCATCCATTTGCCTGCGAAATCCATTTGTTTTTAACAACTGAATAGTATTCCTTTGTGTAAATGAACCACGTTTTCTGTATCCATTCTTCAGTTGAGGGACATCTGGATTGTTTCCAGCTCTGGCTATCACAAATAAAGCTGCTATGAACAGAGTGGAGACAGCCTGGCCCGAAATGGCCCAAATTGGCCCTAACTGGTAATTCCATCACTTTACTTGAGTCATTGCCCACAGAGAATGAGTCCAGAACTCTGAGGGTGGCCTTGAATAAGTCTGTCTGCCTCTGGACCAATCAGCAAGAGCATGTAATTAATCGGAGATAAAACCCTTATGACTGACAGGTTGGCTGTGGTTCATTATCTTAATGTTTGCCCTGGGTTCTGTGGCTGTTCAGTGATTAAAGAGGGCTCTAGAAAACAGTGGCCCATTTTGCTCTGGGTCCCCTGCTTGTCTGCTAAATGTCTTGCCATAATTACATGCAACATCTCTATGCTCCCCAGACAAGGTTTACATAACATAGGCATGGAACCTAATTCCTAAAGCACAAACATGGTGTTCGGGGCAGGCACTCTAGTATGCTGTAGAAGGCATCCCATATGTGATGCACTCATTCAAAGCTGTGGTATCATATACTGCCCTGTTCTATAGATCTGCCTATAGCAGATAGTGTGAGATAGTGAGATAGCGGCTCACACAGGGCTTCAAAGCAGAGCTATTTCACAGTATAATATCATCCCCAGCTTAAGATATGGATTGTGGCATTAGAATGGGGCAGTGTGCTAGACTACTAAGGAATGACAAGAGACATAGTTCTCCACCTGGCATTGCAGTGTTGGATTCAGCCAGCTGGGGAACTTGAGGAAGAGTCAGACTGAAGTATTATAGGATTCCTGAGCCATCTGCCCTTACCCATCTATGTGATGGTCAGTCTTGGGTCACATTTACAAAACCTAGGGTCATCTGGACATAGGGAATTTCAATTGAGAAAATGCCTCCATCAGATTGGCAAGTAAGTCTGAGGACTGCTTTCTTAATTAATGACTGATATGGGAGCGCCCAGCCCACTGTGGGCAGTGCCACCCCTGGCAGGTGATCCTGGTATAAAAAAGCAAATCTTGTAAGCTGTAAAGAGCAATCAATCCATTAAGCAATGTTTTTTCATGGCTGATGCTTCAGTTCCTGCCTCTGGCTTCCTGCCTTGAATTCCTGCTTGATTTCCCCTCATGATAAGCTACAACTATAGCCTGAAATAAACCCTTTCCTTCCAAAATTATTTTTGGTCATGGTGTTTTATCACCACAATAGAAACCTAACTAGGATGGTGCCCCATGACTCAGTTAGGGTTTGCCGCTGTGCATAGACGCCACGCCATGACCAAGGCAATTCTTATAGAGGACAACATTGAATTAGGGCTGGCTTACAGGTTCAGAGGTTCAGTCCATTATCATCAAGGCAGGAGCATGGCAGCGTCCACGCAGATGTGGTGCAGGAGGAACTGAGAGTTCTACATTTTCACCCACAGGCAAACAGGAAAAGACTACTTTCCTGGCAGCTAGGAGGAGGGTCTTAAAACCCACCCCCACAGTGACACACTTACTCCAAGGCTACACCTCCAAATAGTGCCATTCCCTGGGCCAAACATATTCAAGGCACTACACCTCATGTCCCACAGTTGATAGACCACGGGCATCTGAGGTCAAATGAAACCTGCTTCCATTGTGTGCTGAACAGCATGAGCTACAGCCTCTCCATGACCCTGTTGTCTCCACCGCTGGCCGATCTCAGCCATTGTTTGCTAAAGGAGACAGATCTTCTATGGGGTAAGTAACAGTGAGGGGCATCTAAGATAATTCCCACAGGCCTTAATTCCTTGAATCTATCCTAATGGCAGCAGCTACCAGTTAGCACCATAGACAACAATCTTGTTTATGGTGCCTGAAAACCAAAGGCAAAAATCCTGCTCTGTTCCCTTACAGGCGAAGACCTTGAGTCCAGAGGTCAGAAGGAACTGTCCAACATCAAACCAAACCAAACTCTTCAGGAGAAGAAAGATCTGGTGGCCTATTCTGCTTGCTGCTTCAGGCTGCCACTGTCCTGCTGGACTGTGACATCCTTGAAGCGGGAGCTGGACTCAACTCACCGTGCTCCTCTCACTCACCTGAATCCAGTGCAGGACGAAGCACAGGGAAGGCACCATCCTCTCCGTTCTGCCTTCTCTGCCGAGCCAGGCCTTCCCAGCTGCATTCCTCTCCTCTTACACTAGCAAATCCTATTATTGAGTCTTTTTCTCAGCTATGTAATTTGTCTCCTTGATAAGACAGAATTATGAACTCACATTCTGTGAATTCATAATAATGCCTGCCACTGAAATTTGTAAGGCATCTGTCTTAGTCAGGGTTTCTATTTCTGCACAAACATCATGACCAAGAGGCAAGCTGGGGAGGAAAGGGTTTATTCAGCTTACACTTCCCACACTGCTGTTCATCACCAAAGGAAGTCAGGACTGGAACTCAAGCAGGTCAGGAAGTAGGAGCTAATGCAGAAGCCATGGAGGGATGTTCCTTACTGGCTTGCTTCTCCTGGCTTGCTCAGCTTGCTCTCTTATAGAACCCAAGACTACCAGCCCAGGGATGGCACCACCCACAATTGGCCCTCTCCCTTTGATCACTAATTGAGAAAATGTCTTACAGCTGGATCTCATGGAGGCATTTCCTCACCTGAAGCTCCTTTCTCTGTGATAACTCAGCTTGTGTCAAGTTGACACAACACCAGCCAGTACAGCATCTATGTGAAACCTGGTCTCAAGAAAGAGAGAAACAGGGACAGAATTATAAGGAAAGAAATGATATTCCCTGAGTTACTACAATTGCACAATGCTCCATAAGGCAAGGGGACCCCTTTGAGCACGGAGGACCCGTGGCTCAGGCTGCATTTCATTCAGTCTAAGAGAAGGAAGAAAACATTGTGATTCACAGTGGTCTGGGACTCAGCTCCTCCATCTTCAAACCCAAAGCACAGGACCGGCATCGGTTGTATTAATTCCCCACCCCCGCCCCAGTCCATGCTCTGGGCAAAACCTTTGCGTCCACACATTAATCACTGCCTGTCACTGGCCCCGGATTGGGGGAACACGCTGCTAAGTTAAACCTCAACGGGAAGGGTAGGATCTGCAGAGCTACCATGAGTCACAGAGCAGCCCTCCAGCCTCTGCAAGGTGCTATTTGGTTGAAGAGTTTACAGTCATGGCAAACTGAACGTGGGTGGGGGTGCCGGGTGCCGAGGTGAGTGGCCTGGTGGCAAGTGCCGGAAGATTGGAGACGACACTTTTAGAAGACTCTCAAAGAGGGCAGTGGCGAGGGCAGGGTCTAAGGCAGCTGATTGTATGGACTCCCTATCACCCAGCTCAGTGAGATGAGTCTGCTGCCTGCAGCCAGCCTCCGAGCCTACCTAGGAAGGTTCTAGAAACCCCTGGAAGCAGAGTTCCCTGGGGACTCCTGGTCTTTACTCTGATTACTTCTCACGGTCCTATCCTTCCAGATGCTTCCGTCCTCATCTGTGCTACGCTGTCCCAGACATCAATGTATTCATGTCTGGAGAATATGTATCATTTGGGGAATAGACGGGTCTGTGTATAACTAATATTCTATTGTGGGCTGTGGGTGCATCACTTACAGTATGAACAATGTTTCCGGCAGTGTGTTTTCTGCTCCACGGTCTTTTTTTCTTTTTCTTTTTCTATCTAGTTGGTAACTATCAAGATGAACACATTTCCCCCCACATCTCTAGAGACAGACGCTGCCGCTGTGCGAGGCGAAGGGAGATGTGTGAGCAGAGCCGATATCTATTCAGCTCAGGTAGCACACCAACAGCTGGCTGAAGGAGGGATCCCACCCATGTGTATCTTGGTGAATGAGTGGGTTTATTAGAGTTCTTCACGGGCGAGTGGGAAGGGGCTGCTTTCAGAGCATGAGTGACTGAAAAGCAGCTTTATTACCAAAAGCCCAACACAGCATGGGTGTCCACTCAGAAAAGCTACATGTGTGGAGCTCCCCGCAGGAGCTGCAGGCCACTGAGTGCTTAGAGAACATCCGTTCCTAGCAACTGCTGTTGCATATCTAACCCCGAGGGTGACGTCTGTCTGGGCCCTTGCTCAGCTCACTATGGGAAAACGTGCCATACCTGTCAGTGCTTCGAGTCACTAGCTCCACGGACCTGGACCGACAGGGCAGACTGAAGAGGGGGATGGCAAGCCAGCCTCTTGCTCTCCACTGGCTCAGTGTTAACTACAAGGACAGAAGTCCAGGGAGAGGAGTTGCCAGGATGCTCAGGGATGGGGGGGGGGGATGGGTCTTTCTTTTCTTTTTTTTTTTTTTTTTTTTTTTGGTTTTTCGAGACAGGGTTTCTCTGTGTAGCCCTGGCTGTCCTGGAACTCACTTTGTAGACCAGGCTGGCCTCGAACTCAGAAATCCACCTGCCTCTGCCTCCCGAGTGCTGGTATTAAAGGCGTGCGCCACCACGCCCGGCTGGAATGGGTCTTTCTTGAGCACCGTCTGCATGCCTGGCAGACACTAACACTTCTCAGCATCATCTCTAGCTTTCTCTCACTAACTCTAACAGGGGATGTCTTTATCTAACTCACAGATAAGAAGGCAGAACTGAGGGGCTCGGTGGATTGAACGCATCCTCCGCAGCCAACAACGAGAAGCAGGGAGGATGAGATTGAAATCTGGGCCTCCCTGTTCCAAGGTCATGATGGTCATGCTACACTGGGTACTCCGGTTTTTTTTCTTTTTAGAAAACAGACCAGTGAATGGAAGAAGGAAGCTCTGTGTGGAGCGCCTGGCTGTTTTATAAGGGCTGATGGCTTTCCGCATCTCCCTGTGGTGACTGCTTGGAGTGAACTTGCTGTTCCTGAGCTGGGGCAGAATTCATTTTCCTCCCCTAGAAGCTGCCAGAACTAAGAATAGGCCTGGGACGATCTGTGTATTTAATAACGCTTCAATCCCAGAGTGCCAGCCTGGCCAAGCATCACCATGGCTAATGGATTATGGCTTTAGGGGAGACAAAGAAAAAAAAGGGCTGTGGCTCTCAAGCAGGCAGGCCTGGGGAGTGCTAGGCTTGCCTCCCAAGGAAATGGGATGCATGCATGTACACACATATATATGTACCCACACACCATACACACACCATTTACACAAACACCACACTCAACCACATATAAAACATACCACCATATGCATACATGTACACAAATTCCTATCACATATAAACATGCCTATAACATACTTTACATAACATGCATGAAATCACTCTACACAAAATAGGCATATATACTATACACAGACACACTCTGCACTAAAAATACTATACACATAGATACATAGACTCACACATGAACATGTGCTTACACACATAATATGCATATATCATATACAAACAGACACTACACATACCCCACATTCTCAGCTCATACTGAAGTTTTCACTCATATGTCCACCACACACAAAACCCCACCATATACAACTCACAAATCACACATACCACATAAAACAAACATGTATATACATAAGTCAGACATAATATATATCAGATGATACCACATACATACATACATATCTGTGTATCTGTGTGTGTATACATGCCTGTGTATATGTGAATGTGTATCCATGTCTGTGTATATGTGTGTGAATGTGTGTGCATGTCTATGTATCTGTGTGGGTGTATGTGTATTCATGTCTGTGTATTCATGTCTATGTAGATATGTAGATGTGTATGTATGCATGTCTGTGTATCTGTGTGTGTATATACATGTCTGTGTATATGTGTAGGTGTGGGTTTATGCATGTCTGTGTATATGTGAGTGTGTATGCATATCTGTGTATATGTGTGAGTGAATGTGTATACATGTCTGTGTATATGTGTATGCATGTCTATATATATGTGTGTGTATATGTCTTTGTATATGTGTGGGTATGTGTACATGTCTGTATATATGTGGGGGTGTATATACATCTGTGTATATGTATGGGTGTATGTGTATTCATATCTATGTATTTGTGTGAGCTTATGTATATGCCTGTCTGTGTATATGTGTGGGTGAATGTGTACATGTGAGTGTGTGTGTGCACCTGTGTGCACAGGTAGGTAGAGGTCTGAGAATGACCTCAAGTGTCTTTCCTCTGGTACCTTCTGCCTTTTTCATTTGAGACAAGCTTTCTCATTTGCCTGGAGCTTCACTAAGTAGGCAAGGCCAGCTCGCCTGTGGATACACCTAAGGATACACCTGTGTCTGCCACTGCTCTTGCCGTAGCCAAGACTGCAAGAGTTTCATATCACACCCAGGTTTTTAATGTAGGTTATGGGGTCTTAGTTATGAGTTAGCTGGAGTTACAGTTGTCTTAGGGTTACTATTGCTGTGATGAAACACCATGACCAAAGCAACTCGGGGATGAAAAGGTTTATTTCACTCACAGTTCCAATAACAATTCATCATCAAAAGCGGTGAGGGGCTCACACCGGCAGTGAAGGAACTCTAGCTGCCGAAGCATAGCAAACATGGCTCTGGCAGGCCTTGCCCTATGCCCCGATTCCCTCCACCTTGCTAAAAATCGTTCCATTACATTCCTAAAGCTAGCCACCAAGGTATGTTCCCTTCTTTGGCCACTTCCCCCTCCTGAGACTACCAAGGTCCAGCTATCAAAGTATTGAAGTCCAGCAATCAAAAGCCCTTTTGGCTCCCCTAATTAACATATCAGATCAAAATTAAACACCTCATCCTAACACAGGTTTTCCCTTAACCTTTAGAAACTGCTATTTGTCGATGGACCACGCCTCTCTTCCAGAGACAGTCTTTTGTCCAGGACAATTAACTCTGCCCCCCACCTCTCGTTCCTTTCCCCCTTCCTCTCATCCTCTGTCCCCTGTCTTTGTTCCTTATCCCTGCCCTTTGTTCCTCGGAGACAAACAAACCTCATTTGTTCTGAGAACTTGGTCTTGAGGTGTCCTGAGCTGACTCTGAGGGTCCCTACAGAGCTGATGCAGAGACCGCAGAGGGGTGCCGCTTACTGGCGATTGAGCTGCTTTCTTATAGAATTTGGGACTATCAGTCCAGGGACGGCCCCACCCACCATAGGCTGGACACTCCCACATTGATCACTAGCTAAGAAAATGTCCTATGGGCTTGCCCGCAGCCTGATCTTGTGGAGTCATTCTCTCAATTGATGTTCTCTCCTCTCAGGTGACTTTAGAGTATGTCACATTGACATAGAACTAGCTGTCACATGGAGATACAAACTCAGGGCTTCAAGGCACACACTTCACCAACTGAGGCATCTCCCGAGGCCTCTCTGCATTTACTGGGGAGGTGACTTGTCACAACACATGTCGAACTATGTGAATTCCAAGAGGACGTCTGGAGCTTCATGGAGACCCAGAAAGGAAGGGTGACTGTATGGGGAGAGAGGAGGGAAGAGGTGAAAGCAAGAAGGCAAGAGAAAAAGAGAAAGCGGAGAGGGCAAGCAGACCCTTTTATAGTGAATCAGGCATACCTGGCTGTTGCCAGGTAACAGTGGGGCAGAGCCTAGATGAAATACCAACAATGACTCCTGCAAAATTCCCAGATAAGGCAGGAGGGAGATGAGCCTGGCCCTGTGGTCCCAGACCCACCATCTATTGGTTTTTGTGGCTGTATCAACAGATGGGGAGGCCTGACCTGAGCTCCAGAGCATGCTGGGAAACTGGAGGACCCTGAGATAGGATATGCCCCTCCAGGCAAGGACAGCAGAGACCACCATGTTGCAAGTGGGGACATAGGAATTCCCTGGCAAGGGACCATGAGAACACAGGGTTTGGGAATACAGAAAATCCTCTTTGTACTCTTTGAGAAACTGGGTCAGCTTGCTAACCGAGCACCCTCTTTCTCTGGCGTTTTCTACCTGGAATGCATTTCATGCACCACAGACAACCTTACTGCCCACAGGGGACCGAGAGGTCTAAGAATGCACCTTAAAGCTAATGACCAAAATTAGGTGACATTTTAAGTTAGGGAGAATCAGGGGCGAGTGACTGCAGTCCCTTCCCTAAGGGGCTGGAGTTCTGAGGTATGGAAACCAAGCCATGTCTACACAGATACCACAGGAGCCCCTCCTCGTGAAAAAGAATGGATTCAGCTTCGAGGCACACTTTGCGACAGGAGACAGAGGCAGCATTTAAGGGACAGGAAGGAGTCCAGATTCAGTGCTGGCTTGAAGTGACCTTGGTCATGTCCCTCCTGCTCACTAGCTCTCAATCTCTCAACATGGATCTGATGAAAACGTTAATACCTGTGTCCCAGTCAGGACTCTGCATGGTAACCAAGCTAGTGGGAGCTACTGTATACCCACATATGCAAATGCCCACCCTCACACCCATGCAGCACACCCAGCAACACACACTTGGCAGAGCTTACACATCCACAGAGATGCGGAGGTTTCTCCGTTTATGTTTCTGTATAGCCAGCCCCCAGAACCTCTGGGTTATTGGTTCCAGGACCCTGGGAGCTATTCACAACTTTGGATGTTAAATCCCTTAAATGGTGGTCCATGAAACCTACATACATCCTCACACATCCTTCAGCCCATCTCTGGGGAACTCGGAGTACACAATGCGGTGTGCCAGGCAGTGTTTGGGAACAGAGACAAGAAAACGATTGCACCTGTTCTATACAGATGCAGTAACTTTTCCAAATATTTTTTTTTACTCGTGACTGGTTGAATCTTTGAATGTTTAGCTACAGAGGGCTGGCTGTATTTTATAGATGTGTATGCTTTGGGCATAGTCTCCCTCTCCCTCTCCGTCTCCCTCTCCGTCTCCCTCTCCCTCTCCCTCTCCCTCTCCTTCTCTCTCTCTCTCTCTCTCTCTCTCTCTCTCTATATATATATATATATATATATATATATATATATATATATACACACATACACACATACATATATATACATACACACACACATATATATACATATACACACACATATATAATGTGCACACATATATGTATATATTTATATGTGTGTGTATATATATATTAGTGTGTGTGTATGTGTGTGTGTATATATGTGTGTGTGTGTGTGTGTCTGTGTGTGTGTGTGTGTGTCTGTGTGTCTGTGTGTGCGCGCTGAGAGGCAGAGAGAAGAAATGATAGAGGGGAAGAGAGAGAAGTTTACTTTAAGGGTCTGGCTGTCACAGTTATGAGGGCCGACAAGTGTGGAGCTTCTAAGATGAGCTGCAGACTGAACCCTCCAACAGTTCAAGATGCCTTGAGTCAGAACTTCAGTTCTGTGCCTCTGGCCCTTGGCTGCCTGGAAGTGACTGAGCCTTCTGGGGGAGGGGGATTGCTTCCATTTAGAGCCTCTGACTGCAGCCTTTGCCAGGAGCTGAAATCTTGAATTATTGTTTTCAAGCTGACCTCATACCTGACGTGCGAGCGTGCATGCGTGCGTGCATGCATGCCTGTCTGTCTGTCCTGGAGAAGCCCTCCTGCCCCTGAGCCTCCCAGCTCAGTGCCCCTCCAGCTGAAAGAGGAGGAGCTGTCAGCAGTGCTCAGGTTACATTTCGCAGGAACTGGAACTCAGAGCTTCCTGCATAGACAAGCACTCCCCAGCCTGAGCTGCGTTCCAGCTTGCCCTGACTCCACACTTGACATCACAGCCTCTATGTAATGTTTCAGTGCAGCCTGTTACATCATCCATTACACACTCAGGGTGGAGCTAGACCTGTGCCAGGTCTGTCTCAGCTCCAAGTAGCTGGAGCCTGGCCTTGTGGCTTCATGCCTGGATTTACACAAGGATTCCCAGTTACGGAGTGTTTGGGCCTCATTCACATTTCCTATTTTGCAAATAATTCTAAGACACGTCTGCCCTGGTGTGATTTCTATTCATAGGACTAAATGTTACGGGCTAAGTAACTCATTAAAAATAGATAAAACGCTGTATGAGATGTACCCAGAATAGCCAACACCTAGATCAGACCAAGTAACGGAGACCTGGGACCCTGCCAAGCTGACATCTAGAACTAACCACACCGTCCCTGGTGACCTGGAAGGTCTCCGAAAGCTTTCCGTGTCAGGGGCACATTACCCTTAGTCACTAGCAATACNGATCTGCCCCCCCCCCCGCCCCAATCCCTCAATGCAGTGTGCGACAGAAAGCTCTCCTCCCTGTGTTGTCCCCGGGTCATGTTTTAGAGCAGACAGCCCCACCCCCATGCACTGACTCTTAGAGCTGACAGTGTCCTTAGCTGTCAATGCCGACATCCGGGGTTATTCAACTCCGTGACTAGAGAGGGTTAAAGGAAGTAATACCAGTGGGCTGCTTAGCAAGGTAAGCATATTCGAAAACATCTCCATGCTCAGAGCCTTGCATTTTCTTCCTGTCAGTCAAACCCCATCTGTCAGGATTGCAGTCCCACCCCTTCCTGAAGTCACTATGGTCATGAGCATCCACTCTCACCCAACAGCACTGCTGTCCCACTCCCTTCCCTGTTCCTGAGAAGGTTCCCCCTGCTCTGGTGACAAGGTGCCATGTGAGTACCATCTGGGGACACTGCTTTCCTGGCTGTCCCCCACAGCCCTGTCTGTGGTCCACTTCCCATTCCACCCCCCCGCCCATGCCCCGAGTCTACCTGTTTAGGCTGCTGCCCTATCCGACTTGCTGTGTTGCCCGCCCCTCCCCCCTTGACTCCAAAAGGGCAGAGCTCTACCTGTTTGCTGACAGCTAACTCCACCAGGGTCTGGACGCATAGACTCTGCCCTGAGGATGGTTTGATCACCGTGACTAATCACCACGTGGAGGCAGTAGTCGAGGGCCCAATGAGCAGCCCATAGATGTCACCCGGCAGCACCCAGGCTAGGTGGGGCAGAGCTGCGGTGTGCGGTGAAGAGAATGTGAGCACATGAAGTTGGATATGAGCTTCCACCTCAGAGAACAGCTTAGAAGCTTAGATTTCCCAAGTCCGAACCACCCAGGAGCCAAGAAGTTCTCTCCGAAACCCCCTTCCCCCGACACACACACACACACACACACACACACACACACACACACACACACACACTTGGCTCCCACATCTGCTCGGCACAGACAACAGTATGGTAAAGGAGCTGCGTGACTCACTGAAATGCTTGCTCTGAGATCCATGCGGAAGACAGGCTCGTGCATCCACATCAGGCCCTGGCCCTCCTGAGATTAGCTGGCCTAGAGGACCTTGAGTTGGCAGGGTACTTACTGACCTGGGTTTAGCCTCTGCTCCCTGCCCCGCCTCAGCCTCACTCCAAGAGGCCACCTCCAACCACTCCTCAGGGCAGAGCCCCCAGCTTGCAAAGGTGTTGCTCCAGCCTGGTTTTACACACTTGGCTGTCTCCTCACCTCTTCTCCTGCCTTGGCTCACCCTCCTGCAAACTAGAGATTACAAAGTGAACTAGAATTCCCAGTTCCACTTACACTTCTGTCATCAGTGGGCTACACATCAGGTTTGAATGTAGGGTGCTGCGTCATCTGTCACACCCACAGAGGCAGAACTGGGCCTGTATGGGGCCATCTTGCTTTCTGAGTTCCACCCTTTATATATATATATATATATATATATATATATATATATATATATATATATGACATATACATATATAAATCCTATATATACACATATATATCCTATATATTCTCATATATATATATATATATATATATATATATATATATATACACACACACATACATATATATGTATATATACATATATGTGTATATATACATATGTAGAGGGCCGCGCCCGAGTCGGCTCAGGCACCATTCTAAGATGGCACCTACATCCTGTTAGAGCTAGTAAACAACCCGAAGACATCCTGTTACCACCCCCTGTACAGAGCTAGTAAACAACCCAAAAGCGCATGCCCCTGCTGCTTAGCCACAGCCCAGCCCGGGGCTTAACATGAGTGATGGCCCAGCAGCCAATCTGGTTAAGACACGCCTCCTCCTTGGCTATATAAGCCGAGCCTTTTCCGGGCTCTGGGTCTTCCTCTTTCAAGGCTTCAATAAAGCAGTCTGTAGAAGGATCCTGGTGTTCGCGTTTTTTCCGGCTGGCGGGAAGGTAGCGCGACGCACATACACATATATATGTATATATATATATATATATATATATATATATATATATATATATATATATACATATATATGTGTATGTGTGTATATATATATATATATATATATATATATATATATATATATATATATTCTCATTATCATTTAATCCAAGTAATATACCAATGGTCCACCTCCAAATGCCATAAACCAAATAGCAGTGGACTGTCTCTACTGCGTGACCTTCGGGGGAACATATTCAACCCTAGCATGTGAGTTTCCCCACTTTTTGAACCATTACTATCTTGAACTGTTTCTGAGGAACCTCCCACTGTTGGGGTGTCAGTTTTCAGGTTAGTGACATCCCACCCACACTCTGTTCTCTGCAATGTCACAGGAGAAACAGCCACCGGCACATTTCCAAGCATGCTCTTCTAACAGTGGCCCGATTTTATGCTGCAGATGAGGAAATCCCCTTTAAGACATGGAAGGGGAAAGAGGAGAAGCCCATGTTATGGGGCAGGGGCTTGCGGGCAGGCAGGAGTGCTGAGTACTGGGTACTCTTGCTTCCCACCACCCTCTGGAGTCTTCCTGCTGTAGCAAGGCTCCAGGCAGCCTTACTCCCTGACAGTGCTTTCACTACAGCATCCAAACTCTGGTCCTCCATAGGATGGACACCATCTGCAATAGACAACCTCACTTCCTGTTGCCGATGGCTCAAAGCTGTATCCTTCACCAGGCCTGTCCTTCAGGCAAGGAATGGCCTCATACAATGTCACCTTCTGTGCAGGGTGGTAACAAGAAGACAGTGACTGGTTGGTGCATGGATTGAAGAGCTCAATTCTCTGACCATCCCAGCTTCAGAGATCTCCATAAGCCTGGTGGAGGCCTTACAGCAAAAGCACTGAAGTTGGCTTCTCCCCTGCCTGGGGCTATCTTCGTTACTTTTCTATTTTGATGAGAAGATGCCATGGTTAAGCCAACGTAGATGAGAAAGGGTTTATGGTCCCAGAGGGATAATGGACCAAGATGGCGGAGCAGGAACAGCAGACAGCAGGTGGCTGGAGAAGTGGCTGAAAGTTCACCTCTCAAACCACAAACAGTAAGTAGAGAGCCCACACTGAAAAAGATGCATTAAACCTCAACATGTGCCACCCCAAGTGACATATTTCTTCCTGCAAGCCACACCTCCTGAACTTACCCAAACAGTGTCACTAATGGGAGACCAACATTCAAATGCTCCTTCACGTGACCACACCTTCGGCTCCCTCGCTTCCAGGTGTATCCTCCATGAAGAATCTCAAGTAAAGCTTCCGTTTATAGCTGACCTTCCTGGTGTGCTCCCATTGAACACAAGCAAACATAGATCTTGGCTGTGCACACCTGCACATCAGTCACACACTTCCAGGCTGAATTTGTTGTGACAGCATGTACTAATGATCTTACTGAAACAGATGACCAGACTCGATGTGGAGCCTTGCTCTCCTTGTGGTCATGTGAAAAGCATTAAAAGATGTTATAACTTCAGATAGAGATTTGTCAATTCGTGTTGTTGTGAACTAGCGGCACATGGTGTAACTGTTGCTGTGGCTACTCAAGAGATGGACCACATCCTTGTGGAAATGTCATGTCTAGGGCAGGGCTTGGAAACTTATTGGTGGTGGGTATCACTCTATGTGAGTGAGTGAGTGAGTGAGTGAGTGAGTGAGTGAGTGAGTGAGTGAGCATGTACATGTGTGTGCACATGCATGTGTGTGCATGCATGTGTGTATGTATGTATATGTGTGCATATGAGTGTGTGTGTGTGCATATGTGTATGTGTGTGTATGTATATGTGTATGTGTGATAGTGAGTGTGTGTGAATGTGTATGTATGTATAGGTGTATATGTGTATGTATGTATGTGTGTATTTGTGTGTATGCATGTATATGTGTATATGTGTCTGTATGTGTTATATGTATATATATATGTCTGTATATGTGTGTATGTGTGCAAGTTGTATATATGTATGTATGTATGTGTTGTGTATGTGTGTTTGTGTTATGTATGTATATGTATGTGAGTGTGTGAGAGTGTGTGTATGTGTGCATATATGTGTGTGTATGTATGTATGCATATATGTGTGTGTATGTGTGTATGTATATGTGTATATGTGTGTTTGTGTGTGTATGTGTATGTATGTGCGTATGTATGTGTATATGTGTGTATGTGTGTGTGTGTATGTGTATGTATATGTGTGTATGTGTGTGTATATGTGTGTATGTGTGTGTATGTATGTGTGTATGTATGTGTGTGTATGTGTGTGTGTATATGTATATATATGTGTGTATGTGTGTGTATGTATATATGTGTATGTGTATGTGTGTGTGTGTGTGTGTGTGTGTGTGTGTGTGTGTGTGTATGTGTGTGTATGTAGTCCAGAAGACAATTCTGGTGACATTCCTTAGGCGTTACCCACTGCTTTTGTCTGTTTGGTGCTGAGGGTCTCTCATTGACCTAGAACTCACAAATTCAGCTTGACTGTGGAGCCAGCAAGCTCCAGGGATCCTCCTGTCTCTGCCTCCCAAGTGCTGGGAATGCAGATGTACCCCACTATGCCCCAATTTTTTATTTGGGTTCTAGGGATCAAACCAGCAAATGGCATGAAGTGTGTCATCCTGGAACTGCACCATCCAAGTGGTCATGGCTAATCTCTGGCAAACATAAAACACACAAACATCCAGGTAACCAGGTCACACACAAATGCACACACACACACACACACACACACAGAGCTTTTTCTTCTCATTTCCTGCTGTGTGGTCTTTCTTGATCTATCCTCTAGCACAAGTATTCCCAAGATGTCCTGCAGGATTTGCCAGCATCCAGAAAGAACCTCTATCATCTGTATCAGGGCTGGCCATCCACTGCCTATTGTCCTAGACTCTATTGCTGTATACTGAGCCATTTCTTCTCAGGAACTCTGCAGGCAAGGCACACACAGCATCATCTAGAAAGCACTTGAAAAGTCCTGGTCTCCCTGGGTTAGACCTTAAGGATATGCTTACAGACACAACAGTGGTACTTTCAAAACCATGGGCTGAAAGGCTTAAGCACACGAGGGCCCTGGGAACAGTGGGTGACATGGTTGAAGGCTGGACTTGGAGCAGGGGGCTTCAGTGAAACCTGAAGACATATAAGTCCAGAGAGGCTTCCAGGAGGAGATGACAACTTAAATTCAACACAAAGCAGGAAGTCCTGGGTTTCCTAAAGAGGAGATTGGTTGTGTCTGAGGCACCGTGTGAACATTCCAAGGCAGGCAGGGTCCAGCCTTCACTAAAGCAGCCATGCATAGGCAGATGAAGCTATGACATCCTGTACCCTCATCTAGCCAAACTCAGACCTCACTCAGACCTCAGAGGGAAACCGAACTTACAGCCAGGTGAGAAATGGACCCATGTTTTGTCCTTTCTACCAGTAGTCCACAAAAAGTGAGAGTTTACACGGTGACCAGTCAAACAACTTCTTAGCTCTGTTCCATGTTTTAATTGTAAAAGTAATGCTGCTCCAGGTACCCCTCAATGGAGCCCAAACCCCACTATGCTGAAGCTGCCCAGTCAAATGTGCTATGATGATGATGGTGGTGGTGGTAATGATGATGATGATGATGGTGGTGGTGATGATGATGGTGGTGATGGTAGTAATAATGATGATGATGTTTGAATTTATTTTAATTTGCTGGTAGCACTGTCAGAGAAAGGGGTCCATAAGGAAGTGTCAGGGAGGAGCCAGATTGTGCTTAGACTCGTGACAGGTGCAGGAAAAGAACTAGGCATTAGAATCCCTCTGTGACCTGAAAGCCAGGTTGAGAGTCTTCATAGAGCTCCTGGTACAGTAGGTTCTGGAGAGGCAGATGCTACGTGTGACTCAACCCACTCTGGCTCATAAGACAGAAGCCAGTTGCACTCAGTGAAGTTCAGGCCACTGTCTCATCCTAGCATCATGACTCAAGGCTCCTGGGAAATCAAGGACTCAGCCTGCACCCTGCCTTCACTCACAGGCAGGGCCCCCGAGGGGAGAAGCTCACTGCATGCTTGTGGTGGAGCAGGGTTGAGAAGCCGGGCTCTTCCTCTTGTCTATACCGCTACACCCCCACAGGACTATCACTCGGGGCTGTCGGCTGACTGTCAGGACCAACATCTACCAGCTCACAGAGCATATACCTAGATAAAGCACTCTTGGGAGGCAGTGGGATGAATCTGTAGGGATGACAATGTAGTTGCTGTGGCCAGAGAGAGCTGGGGACAGGTAAGACCCCCCCACACACACACACCCAAGCCTCAAAGCATAGCACTGAAGAGGACCTCCATCACGAGGCTGGGACCATCAGAATAGAGAAAGCACTAAATACTCAGTAATTTAAAAAGGGCTTTCAACCACAGTAGATCATATAGAGAGCCCCTGGGTGGCCCTGCTGCTCAGATGGCTGTCTATGGAAAGCTAATAGGAGCAGTCTGGGGCTTCCTCGAAGCCTTTCCTGTGAGAGAAAATTCACCCTTTCTTAAAATTTATTTAGTTTGGGTTTGCCCCAGAGTGGAATTCCATCTCTTTTCAGAGCAGACCCTATAGACAACCCAAATCTCTCTCCACACTGTCCTCAGCCAAAGGACATCCTCCTCGCTCCTGCGCACACACTACCACGCCTCCCCAGCCAGCCTGGAGCTCTTCCAACCACAAAGCTCAGCTTGTTCAAACTAGGGAACTTGGGCAATTAGTAAGGACGATCTGTTAGGCACCAGAGCCACCTGCTGGCTAAAGTCTTGCCAAGCTTGCAGAAGGGGTCTTGTATGTCCAACCCTGGCCACAGTACACAACCCAGGAAGGCTACCAATGCAGCCCAGTACAAAGTTGTCAACGTCCCTTATGACGTGATGAGATATTTGAGGAGTGACTCAGTTGTACATTTCTAGTGTGTGAATTTTGTGGATGACAGTGCTATGTCACAGCGTCAAAAAATCTGGACACTCGGGAAATGGGACAGTCCAGCATAAGCCACTTCTACTTCAAAGTGCATGCCTTCTAATGCCACTTGGTCATAAATGCTGACAGTTACCTGTGACGGGAAGTGGCTAATTAGAATCCTGCTTTATCAGACAGAAATCACAAGAGAGCTCGAGAGTTACATGGAAACACGGAATGTTGAAAAAAGCGAGGGAAAATCAACCATAGATGCACTGTGGCTTGGTCCTTGAAAAGGAGTCAAGAGATTTTTGTGCTCCCATAGAGTCCAGCTGTTGGGTGTGAGAGTTACCAAGATACTATAGTTTAAATGTGAAATGCTGAGAGGCATGGAGATGTCACATAGAAACATACGCATAGACTCAACAAGAGGGAAGACACAACCCCCCCACCCCACCTTCATGACTGTTATACTGAATCATGAAAAACTGGGCAGTGTGTGTGCACAGATTCATTAGTGTGGGCTCTCCAGGTGACGTGGGCAAGCGAGCAAACATAACACCAACACAAAATCATGGCTCTCGCCTCAACAGGAATAAGGGATCTCTTATTCTGGAGCCAAATATGAATGGCCATGGCCTTGAGAACACAGCTCCAGATGACTCAGATCCCGTGATGGGTTTTTTCCATAAAGGAGCAAACGGAGCCATGAACCAAGCATTTAGTAGATACATGGGTGGAGTCATCAGGTAAGCAAAATGGGAGCCAAGTCTCTGTGATAGCTTCAGCTACTGCCCACTGACAGTCTGAGCCTGTGGATTGGTGCAGGCAAGAGGCTTGCTAAGGGTACATTGCAAAGTTTTCGGGGTTTTTTTCCCCCAATAGTCTTAGTGTGTTGGGTCAGACAGAGACACAGCAGGCTGGGGAATAAAGGCTTGCCCTGGGGGTGAAAATAGCCCATGATAATCTGGTCTCTGGTCTGCAGTGGTTTAACTCTCCTTAATCATGAAGTTCATCATTTGGCTTTGCAAAATCTCTAACACAGGCGGCGTCCCACCCCACCCCAGTGGGGACTTCAGTCTCGGAAGAATGCAATGGGATTGAAGGAGGCTGAGATTGCCACTTCAGCTGGTCAGAGTTAAGGTCAAGGGTTTGGATCTCTCTGCCACCATACACCCCAGCCACTGGATATGACAGTTTAGGAGACCTTTCGATTTGAATGTAAAATATTCCCTGAGGGGATTTCTGTGACCCTTTGTGGGCAGCAGAGAGGTGAACTGTGGAGGACAGGGGTACAGTTTAGTGCAGACTCAATAGCTGGTGTCAGATCGAACTTCAGGAGTCTCACACCAAGTTATTTTAGACGTACTTAAACACAACCTAGTTATTGAAATAATTTTATGTATAATCAAATATATGCTGATAAACTATTTTAAAAGCATGAGTTTGTATAATATCCTATTTTGGTGAGTCTCCCGAATAAATGCTGGAATTAAACTCCTTCTGTGAGCTACTCAGAGGAGGAGACACTGATCTGACTGTAGGGTTTAGACAAGGTGCTATTTCTGGGGAGAAAGGAACAAACATATGTTCACCTCAGCAAGCAAGAAACGATAACAGACCAAAGTATACATATGCCACCAAAGTCCAACTTGGTGAATCAATGAATTTATTGGGGTTACTTACAGAAGCATAGACCATTGAAGGCTATTGCATCATCAAGGCTCATCCCAGTATCAGCTAGAACTCATGAAAGCTGGAACCCAGAAGATCTCCACATGACTTGTAGGCAGCCTGACAGGTCTGAGAGTGCCCCCCCATCCCAGCCATCCTTACTGCTAACAAAAGAAGAGCTGTGTGTATCTGTTAAGTTTTAGGGACTTTTTTGAGACTTTTGAGTTGTTTACCTCTAGAGTCTTAATGAGCTCCCTTTGAACTTCCTGGGTCTTTGCCAGGATGGGATGCTTCCAGACAGAGAAAATTGCTATACAACAGCAGCATAGGGGATGGATATTCTGATTAGGGGAGGGTATCAGGACAGAGCCCAGTGATGAATGAGTGGTGATCTAAGAAGACAGAGAGACCATGGGAGACGTTCAGATACAAGTACACCCCTGGTCTCTTGCATGTGTTGCCCAGAGCCACCTTAGAACCCTGCCAGCAACAAAGAAGCTACCACTGGCTGCGGCTCTTTGACTCTGGTTTAAACCTGTACGCCAGAGAGAGACCTTTCCTGTTTTTAGTGTACCCAGACTGTGGTGCTGTGCTATATCAGTCATAGACACTGGACAAAGGCAGAAGCTATCTGAGTGGGTAACTTTCAGGTATATTATGACCTGAAGGTTTGTTCTTCTCCCACATTCTTAATTATAAACTTTTAACTGTGTCTTTAGAAACAAGACAGTTTCCCATCCGAACTCACTCTTGCCCTTCATTCTGACAAGCTTCATTTCACCGGGAACCTTTTGCATATCCAGGCCTGTGAACAAAGCCACACCTTACGATGGATGCCCAAGAACATCACATTGCTGGTGCATGGGACTCTTCTTGGCGTTGGCATATACTTCATATACCAGTGTCATGGAAGTATTTAGAGAGCTATTGTTAGGTATGGCAAGTCCAGAACCCTGAGTGTCACCTCTCTGTACGTACAGAAAATGGACAGTCCAGACAAGAGTAACGAAGCTTCCAGCCCTTGTGTGTGTCTGATTCCAACCTACAGTGACTGTTAAAGACATTCTCTAGCTGGATGGCCTGTGCCCATCTTTCTCCACACACTCAAGAGCCTTCACGTTCTTACTTAGCCTGTGATTCTGGACTCATCTCCAAACACAGAAACCATGCCCTTATGCAGTGTACAGGAGCCTGGAACAATCTAGATCATGACACCTGCCTCACCCACTGTGTCAGCTTGTGAGATTGCCTCTGTCCTACCCTCATCTCTATGGTGAGCTATAGCTGAGACCCAAACCCCTTCCTTAACAGACTTCTGACTCAGTCCTCATAGCATACCCTTTCCTTCTTCTGCACGAACTACAGTCTTCCTGAAGGTGTGTGTGTGTGTGTGTGTGTGTGTGTGTGTGTGTGTGTGTGTGCGCACGCACAAGTGCATGAGTGGGTCAGAGGTCAACACTGGGGGACTTCCTTACTCTATACCTGACTTTTTGAGACAGGATCTCTAGTAGCTTGAATATGCTTGGCCCAGGGAGTGGCACTATTTGGAGATATGGGTTTGTTGGAATAGGTGTGGCCTTGTTGGAGTAGGTGTGTCACTGTGGTTGTGGGCTTTAAGATCCTCATCCTAGCTGCCTGGAAGCCAGTCTTCTCCTAGCAGCCTCCAGATGAAGATGTAGAACTCTCAGATCCTCCTGCCCCATGCCTGCCTGGATGCTGCCATGCTCCTTCCTTGATGATAATGGAATAAGAGCTGCCTTGGTCTGGTATCTGTTCACAGCAGTAAAACCCTGAGTAAGACAGGCTTTCTCACTGATTCTAACACTCGACCATTAGGAGAGATGGACTGGCCAGTGAGCATGAGAGATATTTCAGTCTCTGGTTACCCCTGACCCTCAAGGCTGGCATCTCAAATACTTGCCACCACATCCAGATTTTACATGGGAACTAGGGGTCTGAACTCAGGTCCTCATGTTTATGTGGCAAGGATTTTACCAACTGGGCTCTCTCCCCAGGCCCTCCCCATGGTTTGCAGCCCTGGTTCTCTCTCACTGTCCACCAGGCCCCAGGGGACAATGACCTGTCGTTCTCATTACGTGATGTATCATAAATAGATAGCATAAGAGGAGTCTGTGAATGAGGGAGGCACTTTGTAGTCTACAAAATGTCTTCACAAAATAGGTTCCTGCCCACAAAGGGGCTCCCCAGCTTCTGAAAGAAACAGAGATAGATCCAAGCACCAGACCAAAATACCTAAAAAACCTGAATAAGAAACTGTAGAGTTGTGCTTGGGGCCAGCAGTAAAAGGTGATGTACAACTTAAGGGTAAAACAAATGATAATCATTTGGTTTTCTGTATATGAGAAGGCCTGGCAATAACTGAACATGCCACACAGGGGCAGGAGAGGCTCACTCTTACAAGGACTTAATACCCTGCGTCTGGTGGACACAAGGAAATAAGGGCTTTCACATGTGTTAAGTGCCTACTGTGTGCTAAATGTATACAGTTTGTATAGTTTGGATATAACATAACTCAACACAGATACACACACACACACACACACACATACATACATACACACACTCACAGCTCACAGTCATGTGTTTGAACACTTGATCCTCAGGTGGTGGAGTTGTTTGGGCAAGGTATAGAAACTTTAGGAGATGAGACATAGGTCGGGTAAGGTGTGACTGTGGGTAGAGAGGGTAGGCCTCATGGGCTGGGGCTTGGAGTAGCTCCCCAGCCTGCATGCTCCGCTTCCTGGCTGCCAGTGCGAAGTGGCCAGCTACTCTCCTGATGCTCCAGTCACAAGCTGCTCCCTCCACCCAATCTTCTCCACCATGCTGGGACTGTTTCCTTTCAGGCTGTGAACCAGAATAAACTCCCCTTCCTTAGGCTGTTTCTGTCAGATGTTTCATTGCAGAGATGAGACCGGTGAGTGATCGGGGCCGGGTGGGGAGGGGAGGAGGTGGAGAGAGAGAGAGAGAGAGAGAGAGAGAGCCTGCCTGTCCTCTGCTGCAGCTGATCTCAGAAGAGATTCACATCTTCCCCTTGAATCCAGGGTCTGTCTGATACTTCCAAAGTCAGGTCTCGGGCACAGATGGCAGTGAGGATGGGAGTCACCAAAGATGCCAAGGGCATTTGTATGTTCTTATTTCTCTTACATTCCATCCTTTTTCCACTTTTGAAATGATACAAATGAATGACCCAGAGTCACCCTGTGCCCTACTAATCTCCCTTTTATGCAAATGATCATCTCTGTTGGCTGGGTCCCTTCCCTGGCTTACTCACGCCTTAGCAAGCACTCAGACACTAGTTTAAAGGCTGACTTCCCATTGGGTGATTGCTCCAATGCTCTGATCTCTCTGTTGACTTAATACACACTGTTAAGTGACATATGACATTTGACACTGGCTGGAATGTAGGATGTGCTGAAAGAATTTATTTCTGTGCATAGGAATAGATGAAACAAAGCGAACCTTGGATTCACCATTGAACCTAGATTAGGAATTCCCTCCCCTACATTTGTCATGAAGGAATTTTAGATTTTTGATACATTTCCAAGCCCCAGTAGGAGGGAAAATTTTTTTGACATCATTATTTATTTATTTGTTTATTTATCGTATATGCATACACTGTAGCTGTACAGATGATTGTGAGCCTTCATGTGGTTGTTGGGAATTGAGTTTTTAGGACCTCTGCTTTCTCTGCTCTGCTCACTCCAGTCAACTCTACTCGGTCAGTCTCTGCTCGCTCCGGCCCAAAGATTTATTTATTATTATGCATAAGTACACTGTAGCTGTCGTCAGTCAAGCCAGGTTCTAGGGATTGAACTTGGATCCTTATGCTGGCAAGACAAGCTCTTTGCCATCTCCCGAGTCTGGGCAAAGACTTCTTAGATACAACACATAGGAGAAAATATAAATCTGACCTCGTTACAGTAGAAACACAAGCTCTTCTAAAGACTGGGGAAGTGTATTTGCATCTCGAATGTCAGATGAAGGGCTAGTTTTCAACATACAAAGAACCTTTAAAAAAACATGAAGGCAAACAAAAGCCTTCAATTGATGCCGTGTCAGTGAGTAGACATACATGTCAGATACACATTTCAAAAGGTAGTTGACATCTTCCATAACTAGGGAAAGAAAAATCTGAACCAATTTGAGATTAAATGGCATAACTGTTGAACAACTTTTCTGAAGAAGCAAACCCAACAACAGGGAGTTTAAGTAAGGATAAAAAGCCCTGTGGTTCTCCTGCTGCTGGGAGTATAAAACAGCACAGCCACATTACAGCTTGGTATTAACCGTGTGCTTTCCATACAGCACAACTGAGATGATTCATCTCAACCGTCACCTTGAGAAGGTCTAGAATCACCTAAGCATGCCTGTAGGGAGTTACCTTGATGGTGAAGAATCTCCCACTGTGGGTGGCACCATTCCCTAGGCTGTGGTCCAAAGGACAGCACAAAACAGAGCAGTGGAGCTGTGCACCAGCATTCATCTCTCTGCTTCTTGACTGTGGATGTAGTGACCAGCTCCCTCAAGCTCCTGCTCCTGCTCCTGTGACCTTGAACTATGATTGGATTGGATATAAGCCTTTTCTCCCTTTAAGTTTCATGCATTCTGGAATTTGTCACAGCAACAGGGAAAGAACTAAGACAACAACAATCGTGCTCTATGGTTTTAATCCAATAGAATAAAGCTATATTGTCATGAGAGTTGTGCATGGGTGATAGCACCAGGACATATGGAGTGAAGTCCTGTTTGTAAATAAGTTCCCACCACATTTGTAATAATAGACACACTAACAACAAATACATAAGGAAATAGAAAATGTGCCCAACCCGTGTGTATCCCAGGATAGCGGTGAATGGGACCAATGCATTGTGTCAAATCACACCATCAAAGTGTTGGACCTTCCTTCCCCGCAAGGTGACTGTCACCAAGGAGGCCAAGCCTCTGCGGAACATCATCCCACCAGCTCAATGCAATGTACACAGAGAGTCCTCCAGGGCAGACCACTGCGTTAAGAGAGGAAGCGCCCCCCAGCCTAAAAGGACCTGCTATCCAACATATTTCCTCCCACCATAATGGGATTAAACTAAAAGCCAGCAACAGAAAGACTTTTACAAATGCATAAGTCATAATATTCCCAAATAATCGATGAGTCTGTCAAAAATCACAAGGAAAGTGAACATGAAAATGTAACAGTAGAATTTGTGACATATATGGAAAGCTACATGGAAGAGGAAATGGCAGCTCCAGAGTTTATATTCAAAAAGAAAAGACACCAGGGAGTCCTTGGCCCAGTGGGTAAAGAGCTTGCAAGGATGAGGGCATGAGTTCGAATCTTATACCAGAACCCACATTAAGCTGAGTGAGACCAGCTCCTTGCTCCTACGGTGAGGTGGGAGATGGAGACAGGAGACTCTCTCGAAGCTCTCGGGCCAGTTATCTGGGGCTCTGGTTTCATGTCGTTTTTGTGATAAAATTCCTTGGCAAAAGAAATGTAGGCGGTAAAAGGACTTACTTCAGCTTACACTTCCAGGTTACAGCCAGTCCTTGTATGAAAGGTAAGAACATTAAACATCTAGTCACATCACATCTACTGTCAAGCACAGAGAGAACTGAATAATACATGCCTATTTGTGTGAGTGTTTGTGAGTGTGTGAGTATGTATGAGAGAGTTGTGAGAGAGGGAGTGTGTGTGAGTGTTTGTGTGTGTGAGAGAGAGTGTGTGAGAGAGAGTTGGGAGAAGAGTGTGTGTATAAGTGAGAAAGTTTGTGTGAAAGAGTGTGTGTATGTGGTGTGTGCATGTGAGAGAGAGTGTGGTGTGTGTGAGTATATGTATGTGTTTGTGAGGGTATGTGAGAGAGAGTGTGTGAATGTGGGGAGAGAGAGAGAAATAGTGTGGTGTGTATGAGTGTGTGTATGTGTATGTGAGGAAGTGTGTGAGAGAGAGTGTGTGAGGGAGTGTGTGTGTGAGAGAGAGAGTCTGGTATATGTATGTGTGTGTGTGTACACATAAGTGTCTATAAATCAGGAAATGGGTGAGCGTCATGGTCTCCTACAGTTATCCCTCCATTATTCCTACAGAATAAATGCCATACAGTCTTGTTTGCTGGATGTCACACAGTCTTGACCCCGGGGAGGATTTACCACATCCACAGGGAATGCGGTCAAGAGAGTATGCTCACTGTGGAATGCTTAGTGGCAGGCACTTTTGTCGTGGACTGAGAGTCCTGAGTGGGCGAATAGAGAGTGCCTCTGGTCATTCAGGCTAAGACCAGTCCGTTTGGGTGTTCTGCAATCATACAACAGCTGTAGCCTGAGAACACCCACATCTCTGTTCCAGTCAAGACTCCCTCTGAACTCTAGAACTGCCCAAGTCTGCCTGCTGGACGTCTCTGCTGGAGTAGCCCCCTACACTCTAGCTGCCACAGGCACAACTATTAACAACAAAAACAAACAAAACAAAACACCCAATAACTTGTTTACGGGATATGTTCTCTGTCAGTTCTTAGGCAGAAATTCTCCTTTAATCATCTCATGTGGTGTGTGTGTTCGCATGTGTGCGTACGTGCGTGCATGCGTGTTTTGAGGATTGAGTCCAGGCCTTAAGCATGCTAACAAAGCACTCTACCATAGAGCTGCCTCTCCCAGTCCCTTTCCACTTTATTTTGCGATGGGGTCTTACTAAATTGCCTGGGCTGGCCTGGAATTTTAATCCTTCCTTAGTGACCCAGGAAGCTGGGATTACAGCTCTGTATCACTATGCTCAGCTGCCTCATTTAACCTTCCCGATCACCCGGAGGTACAGCATCCTCATGGCTGCTTTGCAGATGAGAAAAGCTGGACCTTGAACTCAGATCCTCCTGTTTGTGTAACAAGCACTTTCCTGGGCGAGCTCTCCATAGCCTCTAAACAGCTCCTTGAGGAAAGAAAAAAAAATTAGCTCATCATAAATACAAGTTACTAAACAAACCCTGCAACTTACAACTAAAGGCCTGGTTTTGCAGCCACTGGGTCTGAAGGGTGGGGCATATCCCTTATCAGTCTTGCTAAACAGTTCTCAGCAGCCAACGGAGTAACAAACCAATTAATTCCTCAAACACCTCCTCTCTCATGTCTGTTTTATCCTCCAGGCTTCTACGAACAGATTGCAGCAAAGCTAAAAATAAAATGTCACAAAGACTGGCTGGAAGGCGAGGGTTTTCATCTCACAGATGAGACACCAAAGGATCCCCCAAAGTCCCTGGGCTGCCAAAGAAGCCTGCCGGTACCAGACAGTCGCCCAGAGCTGGGGTGTAACTCAGAAGCAGAACGCTTGCCTAGCAGCAGGAAGACCCACATTCCATACCCAGCCCCACGGGAAAGAAGGTCAAAGGCTGCCTGGCCCCAGGCTCAGTGCTGACAATGGCTAGAGCTTGTCTCATAAACATCAATTCCAAAACAAAAACCAAGGTTTCCCCAGGCCAGGGAAAACACAGTGTAGACTTATGACCTTCTAAAATCCTAAGCAAACCAAAAAGATGATGGCTCTCTGATGGTCACGCCCCCCCCCCCCCCCCAGTGTGACCTTTGTCTTCCCACGCGTGGCTCAGATGCAGTGAATCCTGAGGATTCACTCTTTGCCTCTTGCCTCTGCTTCTTGCTGGTAAATGCATCTGTCAGTGCTGTTGCTACCTAACACTACCACACTTCATTGACATTAAACTCCAACTTCACTGGCCTTCCAACATGGAATGAGGACCAGAAACTCTCCAAGGATCTTCTGAGGCCTTCAATACCAGATTGAAATAGCTGGGGCTTCCAGCTTCATGCACTGAGCAGACACTAGTTTCTCAGTCCCTCAAGTGCAATGATTCGGCCCAACATCGAATTGTAAACGTACCTTAGACAGGACAAGGCATTTTTTTTTACATCTCAATTGTGTGTTCTAGAGTATGAATTTTGTAGAAGTTGATGTCATGTCACAATGTCAAGAAGCTGGATGCCGCTGGTAAGCTGTTTAGTGAATGTGCTTTTGTGATAGACAAAGTCTATTGGCTTGGTTCCTCTGGGAAACCTTGTTTTATACGAGAGTATAGAAAGCAATGTTGGCACCAACTCAGTTAATGGGGCTTCCAAAGCCAAATCAGAATAACACAGCAGTTATTCACTGAAGCATACAGTCTTCCGATGCTTGTGGGGAAGCCCAACCCCCAGTGAGGGTGTCTGGCAATGGAACCTTTCTAAGTAAGCATGTTTCAGTGAGGTCATGGGAGGAAGAGCTGAAAGATGGGATTCATGTCTCCTTGTAAGAGATGACATCAAGAAGCGGCCTGTCTCTCTCTTTCAGCCATGTGGGAATACAGCGAGAAGGTGGGCATCTGTAACCCACAGACTGAGCCCACATCAGACCTCAGCCATACCTGGATCTTGAATTATGAGAAACCTCTAGTGTTTACATTCTCTAGTCTGAGATGTCTGGTTAAAGGGGAAAGGGCACCTTTGCCATGCAGAAACCTGAGAGACAGCCACCGTAGTAACCTATTGATCAGCTCATCATTGATAACGGAATGGGCCCAGGCCACAGGACCCTGGTAGGACCGACTGGCTGAGGAGTGCACTGTAGCCCTGTGGGACTCTGCTGTGGGAAGTGAAATCTCTGGCCCTTACAGCATGGAGCATCAGAGGAACCCTCTAAGAAACACGCTGGGAAGCAAAATGCCAGTGGAGAGGCAGAGGAGAATAAATCTAAGCCAGTGACACATTCCAAACCTCAGAGCAATCCGCAGTAAAGGTGCCACTGAATCCCAAAAGAGGATTCTGCTCTACTGTGCAAATTATGCCCAGGACCTGGGGAGATGGCTTAGAAGTTAAGAGCTCTTTGCTGCACAACCATGTAGACTGGATTTGGAATCCCAGCACCCACGCTTGAGCTTGGAATCCCATGAATGTCCGTAACCCCACCTCGAAGGGAGTGGGGACAGCAGGTTTCCAGTCTAGTAGAGGAAGCATGAGCTCCATGTTCAGGGAGAACCCCAGCCTCAGAGGAATGGGCAAGAAGGGAAGGGGGTGGACGCCTGAAGTCCTCTTCTGCCTCTGCATGTACACAGACTTGGGCACCTACACACACACCGGTACACCACACAGACACGGTCACACACACAAACAACTAAGTAAATTAATAACTCCTTAAAAAAAATGGGGATCTGGGAATGTAGCTCCCAGTGGCAAGTTTCTTACTTACTAGTGAATGAGGCAGTAGATTTAATCCTGAACACTGAAAGAAAATTAACAACGTTATAGAGCCACTGGGGGAGTTAGATGATTCCTATAGAACCGATAACAGTATTACATTAGTGTGACGGTGACTAACTCTGATAATTATACTCTAAGGATACTCTTATTCTTAAAAATATATGATAAATTCGGCCCAGTGATACAGGAAGATTTCCACAGTTTGGTACCTAACTGGGTCTATATTCATGTTGATGAATTGCTCAGGGTCTCTAGAGGAACAGAACTTACAGAACAAATTCATTTACTAGAGTGACTTACAGGCTGTGGTCCAGCTAATCCAACAATGGCTGTCCACCACTGGCAGGTGTAGAATCTGGTAGTTTCTCAGTCCACAAGGCTCAGTGCTTCAGCTGGTCTTCGGTGTACGCCAGAGCAAGCAGGCAAAGAGACAGCAAACTTCTCTCTTCCATGGCCTTTGTATAGGCTGCCAGCAGAAAGTGTGGCCCAGATTAGACGCAGCTCTTCCCACCTCAGATTAAAGGTGTGTCTTCCCACTTCAAATTAAGAAAAAAGAAAAAAATCCCTCATAGGTGTGTCCTGACATTTTGGGGTTTTAGTTATGTCCAGATGTAGTAAAGTTGAATAACCATCACTGTCTGGTTTGCACATATCTGCGAGCAACACTTTCCAAACCATATTTCAATCAGCTATAGAAGAAATGCAGAATGCTAACCCGAGCAGACGTCCCAGCACCCCTGGCTTCCAGCCACACTAGACTTCAAGACCAACTGGGCTCTTTGCTTTTTCCATTTATGTGTGTGTAGTACATATGTTTGTGTGTGTGGAGTGCGTATATGTATGTATAGTACATATGTGTGTGCATGGAGTACATATGTGTGTGTAGTACATGTGTGTTGCATAGAGTGCATATGTGCATGTAGTACATAGGTGTATATGAAGTGCACATGTTTGTGTGTGTTTGTGTGTATAGTACATATGTGTGTGTATGTGGAGTGTATATGTGTGTGTGCATGTGTGTATATGTGTGCCTATTTTCTCATGTGTGTGGGCAGTTGTGGAGGGTGAATGCAGAGGCCGACATTGATGTCCAGATTCATCATTGATTTCTCCTCCGTGTTGTTCAGTGAAGCAGGACCTCTCAGTCAAACACTAGCCGACAAAGGATCTCGTGTCTCCACCATCTGAGGAAGGAATTGTAGGCAGGCAGCTCCTTGTCCACCCAGCACTTAGGTGATGTCTTAGGGTTTCTATTTCTGTGATGAAACACCATATCCAAAGCAAGTTGGAGAGGAAAGGGTTTATTTGGCTTACCCTTCCACATCTCATCTCATCAAAGGAATTCAGGACTGGAACTCAAGGCAGGAACCTGGAGGCAGGATCTGATGCAGAGGCCATGAAGGGATGCTGCTTACTGGCTTGCTCTACATAGCTTTCTTAGCCTGCTTACTTATAGAACACAGGACCACCACCCACAGGGGCTGGGCCTTCCCCATCAATAACTAATTTAGAAAATGCCCTACAAGCCTACCTGCAGCCTGATCTTATGAAGGTGTTTTCTTAATTGGGATCTCTCCTCTCAGATATATAAAACTATCTAATACTCATGGGCTCTAGGAATATAATTTACAGTCTTCACATTTGCATGATCTATGCTGTCTCCCTAGCCCCTAAGTTGACTTTTTTTTTAAGATTTACTTTTGTTTTATAAGCATTGGTCTTTGGCCTGCCTGCATGACTGTGAAGGGGCCAGATCCCCTGGAATTGAAGCTGCAGATAGTTGTGAATTGCCATGTGGATACTGGGAATTGAACCTTGGTCACTGGAAGAGCAGCCAGTTCTCTTAACTGCTAAGCCATTTCTCCAGCCCCATCAACTTGACTTTTTATAAGTCAACACTCTTGTATCTACAAATGGCGATTAAATGTGGTGCATTGGCTGACTGTGTAAGACCCCAGAAACAGGGTCGCTC